>KB309137.1:488668-502571 GCA_000328365.1 Capitella teleta
AAAATGAATGAAGTATTTTCTTAGTTGGCTTAGTCATTTACTATGGCTACAGATATCGTTCGATATTTTCAGGGCAACATCGCTAGCGATTGTTGCCTTGTTGAGTTCAACTCTACTTCGGACCAACTAGCTGAAGGCATACTGCGTTTCTCAGTGACTGAGAGAAGCAGTACAGAGAGATCTGGTCAGAGACTGACTCATTCTCTGACCAGGGGCCGATTCCAGAAAGAAACTTAAGTGGTAAAACTAAGTTCGGGAGGAGTTAAGTTGACTAAAACGATTCCAGAAACAAACTTAAATCCTCTAGACCCTGCAAAACTTAAGTGACCTCTCCACCTGACTCAAATCTAACTTAGTGAATTCAAGATGGCGCCGATCAGAAGACGCCGGATTAATGCTATGGTGTCAACACCTAGAAGGAGCCTTCCAGACAGGAGCAATGCTCTGGAAGGCGTTATGAAAAAAAAAAAAAAAAAAAAAACCTTATGATTGTAAAGCGGGGAAAAGAGCACTTGTTGCGTTATGATTAGGAATCAACGACGCTATACACTCGCATTTCGCGTTTGTGATCCTTTCGTTTTCGATAAAGTTTTGGAAAAATCATAAACAGTTCATAAAAGTCATGTTGCAAGGTACGTTTACCACTGATCAAATGTCTCACCATGTCTTATACATTCCTTGGCAGATAGCCAAATCCGATTTACGCTACTTAAGTTAAGTTCGGCAAAAACACGTTTGTGGAATCGACTTAACTTGAAAACTTAACTTAACGCCTGGAGGACTTAACTTAAGTCCCAAAGTTAAGTATCTTTCTGGAATCGGCCCCAGATCTCAATAAGTCAATTGTGTCAATTTATTCAATTACGAGATAATCATAAATTCATATCATTATCAGTCATGTTAGGCTGTGAAAGTCTCGTTCACTCAGTGTCGTGAGTGCCTCTGAACAAATCCCTGCGAAGCTAGGGTCATTGAATCATGAATGAATGATATCAGTTCTTCAAGTTCACTGAATCAACTTAAAGGGATAGGGAACTGAATTTTAAGTGACGTTCTATTGACTCATAGTACCAATTGATAGCATTCCGTGCCAAAAATACCATGCCTGGATGCAAGTGTAAGGAAATAATACATTCCGAATATCGGGGTTAGCATTGCGCCTATGGGAGAATGGCTTCCATTGCGAAGTATAGGAGGCAAACGTCAGCTGATGGCTTGTCGTGATTGGTCCCGTTCCCCTCGTGAAGCTATCGATTTCAGCCAATTAGAGCAATCCATCTTCGCCATATTAGGACATCTTTGTTGTTTACGAAACGAAAGCGCATGCGTGGTGCACTCTGGCTGACCTTTTTACTGTTTCAGGATGAGAAACCATGGTAGGTGTCCTAGAAAATCGCTTGTTAAAATAAGAAAAATAGCGAAAAATATTTTTTTTTTTCGCGCCTGACTGGTGGCAAAATGATTATTCTATCTATTTCCGAAAAAGAAAATAAAAAAATACCCAGGGGTTTAGTCACAGGACACGCTGATATAACGAGGCCCATTGTAAAAGATGGGGAACTCGATGTTTCATGACAGCCTCTGACGTCACGCCTAATTAGCAATACATCTCCAGCGAAATCGTTAGCGATGATATTCCTTGTGTGGGCCAGGCAAAGGAATCATTTTTGGTGCATCAAAAAACGACTCAAAGTCCATTTTTAACCAGTTCTCCCTCCCTTTAAGTGAATGACTCAATGGCAGATCATTAATTCATTATCATTGTGATTATAATTGACAAATCAACCAATTATCGCCCAATTTGGCGATTACATCGCAGTCTTTTGAGCCTTGTGAAACAAATTTTAAATTGTACCTGAATGAGAACTTTGGTCAACGTGACCGGGTGGAAGGCGGCCGTGACGCCGGCGCCGAGGATGCCCTGTGCGATGCCTTCCATGTCCGATAACGGTTACTGCAATACAGAAGAGACAAGGACCTTGACCTCGCCAGCAAGCCTCGGAATCATTCGGCAAACATCGGTAAACTTCGTCAATCATAACGCACTCGCAGAAACAATACGGCGCTGTCTGTTGATACAGGTACTTATAGCACAGATAAATCGGGCGAGATCTGCGTACCCCTGGGTCTCGCTGTAGTATATCAGCTGAGGTACTTACAGGTCCTCTTCTGATCTTCAGGCTTAAATAGAATCTTACTATCAGCTCCTTTTATTATATTATATTTCGATTCATTTTATGGTGGCCGAAATGGATAGTGTTCGGAGTGATTCTTGAGATAATACTTAAAAAGTACTTACAGGTCCTCTTCTGATCTTCAGGCTTAAATAGCCTCTTACGATCAGCTCCTTTTATTTTATTTTATTTTGGTGGCTGGAATGGATTGTGTTCGGGGTGATTCTTGAGATGATTGTCCAGTCTTCTTTCGAAAGTTGCTATAGATGGGCCATGGGCCCATGATCATGGGGATGCAACCATTTCTGATGCCATTAGTCTCGTTCCAAGACTCTATATTGGCAATTCATCCCCAGATTATGGCTATATTATGGAGTTATGATGCCATGTGATGGTAGTTGATTCCAGAGTTGGGCTATCCTGATTTTGAAGCTATTTTTTTCTGAGTTAAGTTTTAGTGAGTGTCCTCTTGAAGTTCTGCTGTTGAATTAGAAGAAATTTTGAGTTATTTGGGTGTCGTAATATTCTGTGGCTATTTTATAGGTTTCTATTAGGTCTCCTCTGGTTCTTCTGTACTGTAGAGTGAGAAGTTTAAGTTTTCTTAGTCTTTCTTTGTAATTAGGATCTTTCATTCTTGGTAACATTCTGGTAGCACGACGTTGGACATTTTCTATTGCGGTGATGTGTTTTTTAAAGTGTGGTTTCCAAACCTGATTAGCATATTCAAGGTGTGGTCTGATGAAGGATTTATATAGGATAAGAAATGTGTGGTTATCAAGGTAAGTATATGTTCTTCTGATGAGGGCCATGATGGAATTAGATTGTTTAATTTTCGCTTGGATGTGGTGGTCAAAAGTTAGCCTATTGTCAAGTATAACACTGAGACCTCTTTCGATTATTGTTTTGTTAAGGGGGTTGTCATTCATTTGGTACTGCCTGTGGTTTGTTCCAGATCTGCTGATCGTCATGATTTGTCATTTGTCAGGGTTGAAAGTGAGAAGTGATTCTTGAGTGTTGAGTCCAATGGTACATATTATTTATATAATCTTGAAGTAGGAGTGAGTCTGTAGTTTAGTTATTTCACAGAATATTTTAGCATCATCAGCAAACAGAAATGTCAGGGATGATGTTACATTTGGTAGGGAATTTATAAAGATAACAAAAAGTGTAGGCCCCAAAAAACTGACCCTTGTGCCTTGTGGTATCCTGCACTTAACATCTGCCCATGTTGATGTAGCTTCATGGATGGTGACTCTTTGCTTTCGATAAATTAGGAAAGTCGATATCCAAGTTAATATATTTCCATTTATGCTCTTATGTTCTAATTTGTCTATTTATCTTTGGTGTGGGACTCGATCAAAAGCTTTTTTGAAATCCAGAAATATAACGTCTATTTCTGATCCTCTATCCAGTATCTCTGTCCATTGGTATTAGAATCGTAAGTAGTTGTAGAAGGGTGGATCTACCAGTGATGAAGCCATATTGTTTATTACTCAGGATATTATTTCCTATGAGGTGGTCCATGATTGATTTTCTTATTATTTTTTCCATTATTTTGCAGGGTACTGATGTTAAGCTGACTTGTCTGTAATTTCCGGCCATTCTCTTATCTCCCTTTTTGTGCATGGCTGTAATGTTGGCTGCTTTCCATGTGTCTGGCAACTGTTCTCAATCCAAACAATGTTGATATATGATACTAAGTACTTTAGCTATTATTTCTTTTATCTCAATTAATATTCTCAGGTGAATTTCATCTGGTCCTAGTGATTTCGTTTTCTTTAACTTGGATAGGTGATGTAGAACTGAGGCTTCTGTGATGATGAGATCTTGCTCTATTGTAGGGTATGATGATGGTGAAAGATTCCAGTGAGCGTGGGATTGTTTGCCTGTATTTAGTTTTTTGATTCGCGTATGCCCAAAATATTTTGGGGTTTGTTTTAGCTTCTTTGGCAATGTTCTTCTCCAGCTCTCTCATGTTTTTCCTTGTTAGCTGCCATACTTGGTTTCTTGTTCTGCAGTAATCTTGATGGATGGTTTGGTTTTCAGTCTCAAGGTATTGTTTCCATAATCTCTTTTTTTTCTTCTAATTTTGGTTAAAGTTCTTTTGTCAACATGTATATTTTTAAGTATTTACTTTTTAATCTTAATCTTTGGTACACATCTATTTACTGCATTGGTGATTGTTTCATGAATAAGTTCGCACTTCTTTTGCATAGTTTCCTCTCTTCCCAGTCCTTCCTCCCGGTCGACGTCACTCAGTATCCTTCTCATCCTGTCGAAGTTTCCTCTGTTGTAATTTGGTATTGTTTATATGAATGTTTCAGATTGTTTCATGTCTATCGTGATTCCAGAATGCTATGGTTGCTTTTACCTAGCGGTTGGTGTTACTCAACTGTTGGGGTTGCTGTGTGCTCCTTTGTTAATACTAGATCAAGGAGGGAGGGATTGTTGCTGCCTCTTCCTCTTGTTGGGCGATCCACGTGCTGTATGAGGAATCCGTCTCTTAAAGCCTCAATGAATTTGATATCCACTTCTGTTCTTCCTGTCATAGTTTTCCATCCAATAGATGGGTTGTTGAAGTCTCCCCCAATTAGAGTGTAAGCCCTTTTGTTGCTGAAATTTCAAATGAATGCGTTAATGTTGTCAGAACTTTCTTTACTTGAGTTGGGACTTCTGTATACTGATGCAAAGATTGTCGCTTGACCTTGTTCCATCAGAAGTCTTGCTGCCTGTATACTTTGCAGGTGTCCTCCCCAATATCCAGCATCGTATAATCTATGTGGTCTTTATTTTACATCATCATTCCTCTTCCATCGTCTCTTATCCTTTCTTCTAGGGGCATCGAATAGCTCAGTCGGTTTAATCGGCTGACTGCAATCCTATGCCGACCATGGGGGTCGAGGTCCCGGGTTTGAGACACGATCAGGCCGCGGGCGTTATGATTGTGAATTATAATTGTAATTCTTTGGTGACTCTGCAGTGCTGCCCAACTGCGTAACAAGGCCAGGTGCTGTGTACTACTGTCTATGGTGGTATGCAGGATAAAGAACCCTTGGGATTTATCGATAAGAGTAGGGGGAAACCTCGGTCCCGGGCCTTCTGTTCTGGCGCCCATATCATCCGCATGGTTTGGGTGGAGCCATAAAACCAGTGTTCAGCCTCCCCATGAGCATCTTCACCTTGTCTTCACTATTGAAGCACAACTTCAGGGGTCTGCTACATGTAGTAGTATGTTCTCTGTCGCGATCTTCATTGGGTATTTTTCCCAGTCAGTAGAAGTTTTTGATTTCTAGGCTCAGTTCCAATGCGTCCATAATCCTCTCGATTTGTTGCTCATCGTCTTTCTTTCTCTCCTCTCTGTTGTTGGTCTTCTTTTCTGGCAGTCGGTGAATGATGACATTTCTCTTTCTCATGGCATCGTTCTCCTGTTCTTGCATGGCCTCATGAATGATGTTTTTCATGCTTGGGATGTTCTTCTTGGGTGGTTCTTTGACGGAAGGTCCTGCTGCACTTTGAGGGCTTACGCCTGCCACTACCTTGGCCATTGTGAGGCACTCGTCTTCGAGAACTCTTTCGTCCAGAATCTGTTTTCTATAAGTTTCCATTATAACCTTTTCCACAGCAAACTCAATCTTTGCGCCCATTTTAGTTTTAAAATCCTCCATGAATTTCTTCATTTCTCTCACTGTTTCTTGCACCTCCTGAGCCTCTTTCCCTTTGCCGCTTTCTTTTCCTTTGGTCCCTTTCTTTCCACTTTTAATTGCAGCTCTCACATTTGGGCAGCAGGTTTCACAGCACCAAAAGCCCCTGTTCTTATGTTTACATGACAGCGGATTAACGTGGTCTGAGAGTGTGTATTAAAATTATCTATAAAAAAACAGCTTTATTTTCCAAACCTATGAACATTTTGGGCCTTCATGTAGTTGTACAGTGCATTGTCTAATTCCAGGATAAAGTTCTGCAGGCGCCATGACAGCGAAAGCAACCCAGTTGATCTTTATCTATGGCACCCTGAAGAAGGGTCAGCCGAACCATCCTCACTTATGTGAGACTGGACATGGAAACATCAAATTTATTGGTGAGCATAACATTTGTCCGCATACATCACTCGGGATTCAATGTATTTCAGGCAAAGCATTCACTGAGCAAATCTTTCCTCTGATTGTTGCTACAAAATGGAACTTACCTTTCTTGCTTCATAAATCTGGCCATGGAAAAGTATGACATAACAGCCTGTAGTACTGAAATAATGAATTCAATTTACAGATTGTGCGAGGTGAGGTGTATGAGGCAGACAGCGCAATGGTGTCATGGCTGGATGAATTTGAAGGTCATCCTGAGGTATACGAGCGTGATCTAATAAGCGTTGTATTAGAGGGAAGTGCGTCTCAGCAGAGCCTCACATGTCAGACCTACTTCCTCAAGATCTTCCCTGATGGTCTTCTCAAGAAACCAGCCCTGGATACGTACACTTCTAGGGAAGAACAGCCATACACAATTCAGTGAGATCTCATATGGCATTCTGTTATTTTCATGGCTTGTTTTATTTCTGTTGCTGAGATGAGAGCAATGTGCTGCTGCATGGCTCCATTTAGGAATTGATCCGTGTGGGCTGAAAACTGAATTTGATTCTGGATTATTGTGATACAAAAATTTTGTCATCAAAACATCTTTTTACACAGGTCAAAGAATTTGGAGTCTCCAAATTCTTTGCACAGGTGTATCTTTGACAATTTATTTAATTTAGGTGATAAATAATGTTGAAATTTTTATAGATATCAATACTTAAAGATTTTATATACAGTTTTTGACAATGATGTGTAATGAAAAATTGTCATGGTATTATTTAGGAATGATGACATTGGTGAAAATAATATTTGGGATGCTTTGGTGAATGATGTTCAGGTCAGCATTTTATATACACTTTACTAGTAGAAATCAAGTTAATCAAATTATGAACATACTATTAAGTAGTTAAGAAGAATGAGTCATTACGTAGAACTCAACACTGACTAAACGGGGTGGATAGAATCAGCCATTATAATTAAGCTAGCATTAATTATAACTGATGCCCCTCTCTCTTACTTCTATTTCAGTGATGACCCCAAATTTGATGGCGTGTTTTGTATCCGGAAGGAACTGCAGCTTGGATGAAGATTTCTGCTCAGCCTGACTGAGATTTCAAACTGCAATTCTGAATTTTATCAAATTTTATGATAATCATTAACCATTTTTATCTGCAATACTCACTCTTTACCTGCACCAGAAACTCATCCCGGCAGCAAGCTAGAATCCAGAAACTTTATGTCTGTGTAATATGTAATTAGATCCAGGTTACAACTTACAACTAACTTACTTTGCATTCCATGAGATGATCGAACTCGGGATTGAATCTGATTATATTGTGTACTTGTACTATTTGTAAATGTTATATATATGAAATGAAATTGTTATATCAATTATTCCAATATCAATTTTATGCATTTACATAAAAAAAAAAGATAAATTAATAACAAAAAAATGAGATGTAATTTATGAAGACTCAGGTTTTGTGCATAATACAAAGGATAATGCTGTGCATTCTGTACAATTTGGTGCTGAACTCAAATAACCAAGTCTTACAACTCTTATGCATTTTGAGATAAATTATAATTTTATGTTTATTATTTTATTTGTTTGGTTCTGATTGTGTGTGTGACAGCTCTGCGGCAAATAGCATCTTTCAATCGTGTTTGAAGAATAGAAAATATATTGAATAAGAAACCCACTTGCACGAGAATAATTGAACACATGAAAATGGGGTGTGTCTCATGTTCCATTGTTTTTTTGAAAGATGTTTATTAATGAACGGTTCGTACCCAGA
Source organism: Capitella teleta (assembly GCA_000328365.1). Lineage (NCBI taxonomy): Eukaryota > Metazoa > Annelida > Polychaeta > Capitellidae > Capitella > Capitella teleta. The sequence goes on from KB309137.1 coordinate 496,706, forward strand.
TTATTTTCCGACTGTATAGTAGAGTTTAATTACGTTGTACATGTATCATGTACATCAAATATTATATTGAACATGTTTTTTCTTTCACCGGAGCAAAGAGTCATATACACGTAACACTAATGAAGCTCGTGCATGTAATACCATGTTGCCTTCTGTACAATTATGGACATCCCGATGCTAGAATACCACAGGTACGACATCTTGTACAAGGGCAGAAGAGTGTTTTCTCTGTATACACACATGCATCAGGACTTTTTTCGTGTTGTGCATTTCATGCTGATCCTGCTTCCTCGACGACTGAATAAGTAATGCTGGGAGGGGAACTTGTCCATAGAGATGTTGTTCCATTCAGGTAGCAGTGTTCAGTGGTGAATTCGAGGGAATTTTTCCATGGATTTGTGGGGTAACTACCAATCGCAATCAGCATAGTGAAGGCCAAACCGACGAAGGCTCCATTAACTGCACCCTGTGTTGTAATACGAGGTTCAGTGAATCAGATACTCAATCATAAACACTTACAATCCAGTTTGGCCATGGGAAGAGCGCTCCCATGACGTATACAACCATTGGATGACCTCCTACTCCAATGACAAAGCCATTGGTAATTTGAAAAATTGTATTATGATATCTATATCATTGCTGATGCTGCGTTAACCAGTTACTAGTAACCTGCATAACATATGCATATCAGCTAGGGGACTATCGTTAATATAATTAAAGGTACCTGATTGGGGTTTTCAATTAATCCACCTGACAACGGGTCACATCCGACTGTAGCATAGAACGCTTACACGGCCAGGCCGAGAAAACAAGTAAAGTACATTGCAATAATGAGGGGGGGGGATACAGGCCAGGACAGAGCTGTAAAGTTGAGATGTCTTTGGAATCGTTTTGATTGACAACTTCATTAAATTATGGCCATTGTCATAGAAGGCACCGCGCAATATCTCTGCACGCTGTCCAGTCCCTGTCTGGAGATCGCCGACAAATCGACCAAACACGACTGACCAAAATGTTAGTCTGCATCCAGCAGGGTTTGGATTAAAACTGCAACAAGAGGAAAGTTGCAAAAGTCAAATCCTATCAGCATTGAACCCAATTAAAGAAGTCAATGCGCCCCCCCCCCCTCTTTAGCTATTTCACAAACTCTACACCTCTAACTCTGACGACACCCTGATATTTTAATGATATGAAATTTGCATTTAAGGTAAATATGGTTCCCAAGATTAATACAGCGTTGATGCCAATTATGTAGACACATCCTTGCACAAAATCAGTCTAAACAACTGCTTTCATTTCACCCTGGTGAATTAAATCGGGGATATTAAACTATATTTGAGGGTTTGAATCCACTCACACTCGTTGTGTATATACCGTAATAGGTATTGTCGCAACAACACCGCATGCCAGAATGGAGCCCCACTCAGAGAAGCCAGTCACTGTGACAGATCATATAGCATTGTGTATAAAAGGTGAGATTCATTACATTGATTATGTCTCATTTGCTTGCATAGCCGTTGCCGGAGCAAACATCGCAATTCCCACGTATAAGATCTGCAAGATACATACATATCTTGAGTATAACAATATATGATTAGTTTGTATCTTTTATACCTGGGAGGTCATCAAAGGAACAGTTCCTATATGGCCTTCACTTTGCGTGTCCGGTATCGTTTCTCCAAGTAGGCCTAACGTTTGTGACTTAGTGCATATGCGTCAGGTGTGTGATGGCATCGATGAAATATTGCGAGACTCACTTCGAATGAGCTTGTGAGATTCAAAGGGTAGAACAGAGGTACGAATACCAAAGCAACAATTAAAGGAGTCAGCCAGGCAGTCAGCCAGGATGCATAGGTAGGCCTGTGTTCCCCGTTGATGCATCTCCGCTGGGTTTCCCAAAACCAAAATGGCAGAGATGAAACTCATGAAGATGGAGAAGGCTATCGGAATGACACAAAAATTATAATTGTGACCACCACACGTGTCAAGAGTCATTAAAAAGTCCAATCTCTTTCAGGTAAGATCAGATTTTCGAGGGGTTGACTTTATCTGAAAGTTGTTTCACAGATAAAACGTTAAAAAGCTTCTGCAAGATATTTCAAAATCAATACTCTACTCAAATATGTTTCACTGTTAAGAGGCTCTGGCAGGGGAGGCAGAAGGGGCATCTCCCTGCGCAGTAGACACATGTAGCCGTGAGTGAGATGTGAACGCCCAATACGGGCACGGGCCAGCCGCCAGCACAATCTCCTCACCGCGGGTGTGCGTAATGGTGAGGAGGCGAAAGTGCCTCTGAGCAAAGAAGTAAGTCATTATAATTACTAGTAATATACTGTAGTCAATCTCTTCCGCATATTTATTTACGTAACAAGCTATTTCTTTGGCTTAGAAAAATCATTGGCTGCTAAGCTTACAGCATCGCCGCATGGGGCGTTCTGCAGGATGCTGGAAGCAGGCGGAATAGGGAGATGAGGTACTTATAGAATGTTCTTTGCTTATCAGTGAAACAGCAAGTGCTCCCAGCAGAGCAACATCACATGTCCATTTCCCGCGTAAATGCGTGCGTTACACGAATACAGCATACTAGTGTAATCACTGCATGGGCTGTGATCAGGAGGCATCCAGACCCCTACATGTAATTTAATAAACCATCAACAAAGGTTGCGTGTGAAAATACATGTAAAATAATAACCTCATAGCTAAGTAGGTCACGTTTCAACAAATCACAGGCCATATATAAATCAGTCACAAAGAGCACACGAATTATTTAAAGTATGTTTCGGTTGAATTACCATTGTGTTGTGTTCCAACTTTCTGAGGTATACTGAACGATACTTCCATAGCTTTTTTCAGTGATGATATTCAGGAGTTGTTGCTACATTTCAGCTACAACAATAAAAGCGGTCCATGCGCTGCCAACAATCCCATAATTTCCCGCGAGCACATGCGCAATGGCTCGAGATATATTGTCTGTGCACGAAGCGCTCTTCTGGGGAAATGCACTAAGGATATAATTAATATATCATTACATCATATAATTATTATATTATAACGATTCAGAATCTCAATCCGTTTTCGAGCTTTATTTGTGTTAGAAATCAGATCAATCACGAAATAAGCATAAATGATATAATATTATGTGTTCTACAAATTCGTCGAAAGCATGCCTTAAGAATAAACTCACGGCTGACTTTCTCATTTCACTCACACAATCAATCAATTCCCCTCTTTCTTGCTTTGGCATCTTATTTTTTTTTCTCATTTTGAAATCTCACCCAATTCCCGCGTTCGATTTCACATTGATGGGTGTTTTTGACAAATGCGACATTCCTGAGCATATACTATTTATTTATCTAACTGCAGAGAATTGATCAATATATAATACATTTTGTCGTACGAGCACTACTAGTACCATAGTTATTAAATACAATCCCCCATTGTGGATATTATATTGTATGTACATACATGAATTTTCATTCTCCTTGATATCAAATTTAAGAATCCATTGGGATGCTCCATGTTGAGCCACCCACTTTTGATTTCTTGCCCCAGACCTTGCCTTTCGTGGAGTATCGGAGGCACGCACAAACTCCGATCATGATAACGATTATGCAGATTGGAATACCTAATCCAAGACCTACTCCAGTTATGACCTCATCATCGACATAATAATCCCAGTAAACATGATAAAAAATTTCGTCGGTTGAGGATTCTGTTGTTGAAATTATTGCATTTGGTGGTTCTGTAGTTACTGGAATGTCTGTGGTTGGTTCAACAGTCGTCGTTGGAATAGTGGTGGTTGGTTCTACATTTGTTGTTGGAACAGTGGTGGTTGGTTCTACAGTTGTTGTTGGAACAGTGGTGGTTGGTTCTACAGTTGTTGTTGGAACAGTGGTGGTTGGTTCTACAGTTGTTGTTGGAACAGTGGTGGTTGGTTCAACAGTTGTTGTTGGAACAGTGGTGGTTGGTTCTACAGTTGTTGTTGGAACAGTGGTGGTTGGTTCTACAGTTGTTGTTGGAACAGTGGTGGTTGGTTCAACAGTTGTTGTTGGAACAGTGGTGGTTGGTTCTACAGTTGTTGTTGGAACAGTGGTGGTTGGTTCAACAGTTGTTGTTGGAACAGTGGTGATTGGTTCAACAGTTGTTGTTGGAACAGTGGTGGTTGGTTCAACAGTTGTTGTTGGAACAGTGGTGGTTGGTTCAACAGTTGTTGTTGGAACAGTGGTGGTTGGTTCAACAGTTGTTGTTGGAACAGTGGTGGTTGGTTCAACAGTTGTTGTTGGAACAGTGGTGGTTGGTTCAACAGTTGTTGTTGGAACAGTGGTGGTTGGTTCTACTGTTGTCGTCGGAACAGTGGTTACTATTGTGCTTGGGCTCGTCGTGTCTTCGCAGGCGCATGTGGACGTTTCTGTGGCATTTCCTTGGCATGTTTGGGCTCCAGGTCCATTAGGTACAGGGTTATCACATGCCCGTTCCCGAATTAAAGTGGAAGTTTGACAAATGCAGTTCCAGGATGACCATTCACTCCATTGACCATCAACTGTTGTTTAAAAAAAAAAAAAAGAATATAAGGCACCACCGCTGAGTCAAGCAGCTTACCCCTCGGATCTGCTGAAGTGTCTTCATCTATTGAACCATCCCCATCATCGTCTTAAGAAATTAAATAAATTAAGGATCAATGTTAGTCATGGTGTGCAATATTTCAGGCTTTCATTATTGCAATGAGATTGCAACATGCAATTAAGCAGTTTCCATAAAACAGATCATTCTGTGTGTGCTAAGCAACACATCGATTGTTAATGATTATTTAGTTATCAGCTGCCTCACCTATTCCATTTGCCAATTCCTCATCAATCCAACCATCACAGTCGTTGTCAATGCCATCTCCTTGTACGGCGGTGGTGGTTGTGCAGGGCTGCAAGAACATTTGACAGAGGTTTCATGAGAGAGACCAGTGCTGTCTTACTGTGTTAATCGGAGCCCCTCTACTGCCTGATACAGTGCCATAGGAGGCATACCAGGCCAAGCCATACTCAAGAATTACGAAGTTGATGTTCGGCTGTATGTGGTAGAAATCGTGGACATCTTCGGCCAGATCCAGGTAAGCAATCGCCAGATCATGAGAAGGAAGACCGTACCAGGTAATATTTGTTGGCAAAGGGGACCCATTCCACAAAATTCCATCTTTCTAAATCGGAGGAGGTTATCGTCATCGCAATACATGTACTGTGTATTTGGCTTACATGATACCTGTTGATGATGATGCCAGCAGCGTGGGCAAACACACCTGTTTCTGGATGACAGGCCATTGCAGAGTAGAGGTGCTGGGACATCCACTGTTGCATGGGCGGTATGTATGTCATCGATGGATCTCCACCCTGGACGGCCCCCGTGGCATGAGACCAGCTCTTTGCAAAATGATAGACGTTCACTCCAGCAGTGGAAGTCAGGACCTTGTAGGTGTCTGCGTCTAGCCAATGATCCATGTAATCTCCTCGGTTCAACGTCATGTCCGCTTCTCCAGTAATGCTGACGGTAGTTCCATCTGCTCCAGAGACTATTCTGTAGACTTCACCAAGTCTACGGTATGGAGCGGGAACCAAAGGGAATATAGTGCCCATGTTTTCCACGGGTAAAATTTGTTCCAAGACATGGTCAGCAGTGCCACCGGATGGAATACCAGTGAACCAACAGCCAGTGAAGACAGCCACCTTTTTATCAGACTCGATGTAGGTGCCAGTTATCTCAAGATTAGAGATGTCGACAAAGTACATCACCTGGTATTGGTTCAGCGTCTCTGTGGTTGTTTTGCCTCTCCTGTACTTTGTTCCATCGTAAAATATTGAAGGCGCGTTCAATTTCCATG
>KB309137.1:503075-514266 GCA_000328365.1 Capitella teleta
ATTCCATGTTCATTGCTTGAACTGTGACCGCGGCTGAGGACTGGATAAGGATTCCAAAATCGAACTTTGTAGACGAGTCTGTTCTCAATGCCGTGTCTATGACGACTGGCGGGTTGTAAACTCCTCTCACCACTGATCCTGTGATCTGTAAAATGCGCGAATTCAGTGGACATTGAAGGATGTTATAGGCTTACTCACTGCTGGGATTGACGGCACCAGTGGAGCTGTGACGGTGTATGAAACTGGTGTTTCACTCAACGTGGAGATATACAGCTCAGGTGGAGTCGGCGTGTAGGAATAGTAGATGGAAGCGAATGACACAACGAATTCTACTCCATTGCTGTCCGGGGGATCTATAATCATAAACAAACATTGACCCGCAAACAAAAGCTATTAATAATTCTATTAATTATTATTGTGAGCATTTTGCTTAGAGGTCCTTCATTATTCAAAGCATGTCATGTGCAACCTTAATTTTATTTGATTTAGAATTTATTTTATATTCATATACTAGTATACTATAGTACGAAAAGCGCTATTGGAGGCCTACTATTTATTATTATGTGATGCCTACATGTACTTATTGTACTAGCATATAGTTGATGAAGAAGACGATTACTGAAATAATTAAAATGAGCAGCATGTGACAACAATTAAGGCTGAGAGCGATCAATTACTCGTGCAATCATAGGATGACTGGTGTGACTTACCAATCGAGGCGATGCCATCCACGAGGAACCAGACGAGGAGTGAGAAGGTTGTCACCTTCGTCCATCTCGGCATTTTTTCGCTTTGCCTAAGACGTGTGTTTTGATTTATGAATCAAATTGCTACAATCCGTTTGTTTAAGTACTTTTGCCATCGTGCTAGAGCATCAATAATTATGCGTCAGCAACATACACATCATGATATCCTATTTCTATCAAATGATGATCTAGTTTAATCCAAAAGAAAACATCGCAGTCCTATGTTCCCTATGTTGGTTAATTGGGTGTCGGATTCCATTCAGCCTTGTGTACTTGGCAGCAAACTTCCAATTAAGAACTTGGAGTTGGCCGACATTCATGAACTTTATAAATCCTAAGTGGTCATTTAGCCTTTCACTTAGCCAGCCGAAAAATATCTGAGCAGCCGCCGCCAAAAAAAAAACAATTTGATCTGTAGCGACCGAAAATCCATCTGTCTGCCTCATCTCTCTAATGAGATCTGAATTTGAATGACTTTAGCTTATTTATCCGAAAAAATCCGAAGTTATACTAACACAAATAGCACAGATGACATGCGAATCACAATACATATATATACATGTATATCGATATTAAAGCAAAAGAAAACAACGGGAAGACACATGGGATAATATTTTCACAGGCCAAAGCAAATATGAAATAAACAAGGATAAAGCAGCTCGTTTGTGTCAAAAAAAAAAAGAAAAAAAAAAAAAAAAGTACATAACAAAATAATATGTGGTACAAAATAAAAGAACTAACAAGAATCGCACAACTTTTGTGAGAAACAAAAATATATACATTTATTATTTTACCCGAAGATTCGGTTATATTTTCAAAGCTCGACTTTGCACGGAGTTGGTGAAGCGCTGAAGTAGCTGGTGAAGTAGATTGTGTTGGTCAGAAGAACGGAAAACTCGCGTTGGTGAAGCGGTGTGTAGCAGCTCACACAAATAACTGAGTGCCATGTCATGGACACACTTGAAAGTCAACGGTGCAATTTTGAATTTAATCCGTTTAATACCGGGTAAGGATAATGAAGGATTCATATGCATGCAAAAAATCCAAACTTTAGCATCTCCACAGGAGATTGAACATTGGCCAAAAGATGAATAAACAAGCGTACAGATGAATTATTTTGATAAACTTCAAGAAATTAAAGTTCTTTACACAATCGTGGGGATTCTGTTTGACGTGCTATATTACTTAAAATTAGTCTCCAACAAAGCTTTTGGTGGACGGAATTCAAATTAAAATGGCACTTTGCTGCCTCTTCCCATACATCGGAATACAAAAAAAAAAAAAAAAAAACAAACAAACAAACAAACAAACAAACAAAAAGAAAAAACAAGGAAAACTAAGCACGATATAGTGTACTCAGTGTAGAGAAAACAAAACGAAAAAAAACAAAAACAAAAACAAAAAACAATAACAAAAAACAAACAATAACAAAAACAAAAGACGTCACGATTGAAAGAATTTGACAAAGTATATATTGTCAATGATTATATGCTGCTGTTTTTCCGAGCACCAAGATCGAGAGTGTAAATGCAAAATTTTCTTATACGTATATAGGGTGTATGAGTTAAAAGACGAAGGCTCTTAAACCAAAGAAACATACAGCTTCTAATAATATTATTCTGATGCATAAAAAAAAAAAAAAAAAAAAAAAAAAAAAAAATTAAAATAAAATAAATAAATATATGACGCCACGCCTCACACTCACTTGATTTTGATAGTAAATTAATCAACTCGTCGACGTTATTCTTACGTCCAGACCGTGGATACACTAGCAACATGACCCGGTGACCCAAGGCGTCTCATTGTGTGTCACGGTGAGGGGACACGGAAAACCTCGTTCCGGGAGGCCATCTCAGGGATGTTGAAGCTAGTTTTTTTTTCCTGACAATTTGGCAACGACGATCCAGATGCCCAAACTAGCCTACGTTAATCTCCAATCCAGGTGGGTGACCGTGGGTCGCCGACTCGCTGGAGAAGAGTGGTATACTTTAGTGAAAGCAGGTTTTGCACCTACATGTATATAATTATGTTGTTCCAATGGCAGGCGACGCGTGATTCAATTTCATGGCTCATTAATTGTTTTGAACGAGAGCTTTTGGCCTTTTCCTCTCTCTGAACGAAGTTAAGAGACCCTGTGAGGGCTGTCATGCTGCTTCACTGGTTCCCTGGTCATATATAATGACACAGGCACACACCGATGACAGGTGGTATCTCATTGGCTGCTATTTAATAATAGTAACATTTAGTCAACTTGTCGTATTCAGCAAATATTGTGAATTCATTTTCACTTCGCCTCGCCTTGTGAGCCATCTTAGGAATTCTGAGTGACGTCATGTGAAATCGAGTGAAGTGGATGTACCAAAATAGGGGTGAGTTTTCATCGGTGTGTGCCGGTGCTTCTTTTCAGTAGCGCCGGAGACCAGTCAACCATGCTGCATGCTTTATTATTTTAGATTCATTTCGCGACAGAAGTGGTTGCTATATATAACGAGTAAGATAATTAACCCCAACTTCTTTAGACTCTAATTAATTTCAACACTGTACTAGTAACTAGCGCTCGTATATTTTGATTACTCAAGTATCTGTAATACATGTAATAGCCTATAAGATCACGTATTACGTACGGTATTATACAACGATAACCAACCCAACAGAAAAACCCTAAAATATTCAATTCAGTCGGATGAGCATAACGTCGCAATGCTAGCTGGTGCCCGGTAGCCATTTCAAGCAGTCAATCGCTAATCTGTGCATATAGCACTGATCACTGAACACACGCGATGGTTGCTAGCGTAGAGATTGAACATGTGTTCAAGTATCCAATCGAACAAGTTGCGAAAACGCATTTGAATAAGGTCAGTAGCCTGTAGTCGGATCAATAGCTCTTCGAAAAATAGGGCGTTATGATTTATAAGTGCGTTGTGATCGCACGATCTGACTATGATGAGCGAATAATTACTAGCACATGTTGTATTGTACAAAGACTAAGTATATGCATGTGGCGTTAATTTGTGTGTTTTATTATTATTATTTTTTTTTTGTGCATCTTTCAGTATCCAAATCCTATGGAGCCGAGAGTTCAAAACATGAAAACATTAGAACATAAAAATGGTGAGAAGTGAAAGTCTTCGTATGCCTGCAATGTCAATAAACTGAATAATAATAATATACCAACTGAATACTAATACAGTCAAAACTCGTTATTACGAACCTTCAGGGGCCATAAAAATTAGTTCATAATATCAGAAGTTCTATATATGAGGAGAACATCCAATTCTCCCATTTAAAAAAACCGTTATGATTCATTAATTGACGTAATGATAAACGTAATGATACATCATAATGTAATTAATTAAGCTAATGGGGATGTAAATGGAACATGTGTGTTAACACTTGACAAAGAAAAAAAGAAAGGTTTGTTGAGGGTTTTCTTTAAATGTTTTATTGAAGTTCACGGCATAAAATTACTGCATCATGACATACAATCACTTAGTTAAAAAAAAAATAAATTAATAGTGGATTGTTTAAGCTTATTTGCGATGCTGAGATAAATCCATCCTGTGAAGTGAGGTGGTTGAACACATTATCTGCGTTGGCACAGGATTGATCATATGCATTGCTGCTGTGTAGGTCACTGTGTTGTTTTCCTCATCGTCGTCATCGTCATTCGAATTTATTTGGGCTGACTTAGATTCTTTAATGACATAAATTATGTCATTGTCGGATGCGACCTGGCATGTTTCAACACGATCATCCAGGTTAGAGTACTCCTCAGCTGTGCAGACATCAGCTCCTTTGGCAGAGGTACGGCGCAGCAGTTCAGCCAAAGGAACGCTATCCTCCTCCAGATTTTCATTATTATCCTCAGAATCTAATCAATATCGAATGATTATCCGTTTCAATTTTGTCTGTGTTATATGCTATGTCTTCTGAGTAAGTTTGGACTAATTTCAATTAGCGTTTGGAGAATGTTAGCGATTGATCTCTTTTGCGGCATGATTAATCATTTCTTTTGTCTCTGCACAAACAAAAGATAATGGAACCGATCGCTACTTTGAAATCCTTGAATGCTTGACAACAGAGCGGCGACACACTCGGCTTTGATATTCATTAAAGACCGTGGTGTGAAATATCACAGTTAGCTTGCATAATCGAGTTGATTGAGAGGAGTGACACGTGAACTGTCAACATTTGCTCGGGAAGGGTATGGATAATGCTTAAATGAGCAATATTTTGAATTTTGATTGACTATCATATTGTGGGTTCGTAATAGCAGGAGTTATCTCTGCTCAGGGGACTGGATATTTGGTTCGTATTAACCAGAATTTCGAGCAATGCGGAGTTCGTATTATCCAATGAACCTGCAATGTTAAAAGATAAGGATCTGGCGGGGACCCCAAAATTAATTCTATATAACCGGAAGTTCCATATATCAGAGTTCGTAATAACGAGCTTTGACTGTAAGCCAATTTAAATCTTTGCAGATAACCATCAGAGGATCTATTACTTCAGGAGACTCATCATTTGCCAAAATCTCATTCCTATGGCTCTTAGAAAGGTAACAGACAGTCAGGATGAGTGTAATTATTATTATTTGCATACACATGATTGAACTAATTGAACATACTGTAAATCCATAGCTCAACTTCATGAACGTGGATAACTTTGAACTAGAAGAGGAGGGATGGATTGATTATGCGAAACGCACAATGAGGCTCAAGAGCTTCTGTCAGACATTCACGACATATGCGGATATCAGAGAAAGCTCAGTGTTCACAACTCATAACAGCAACCATAACTGGTAAAGTGGCACTGCATAGTGCATACAAACTATATCATTGCTCAATTCTCTCCTGCAGGACAGTACTTCGCCAACAAGGGTCAGTTGAAATCAAGGGATTAGGATATTTTGGATTAATTGTTGAAGCCTTTGCACAGCAAGCAATGCGCCATGGTGCATATCAAGTGAGCTTCACCCTCCTCTTTTGCGGTTTGCCATTCTTAGTTTATTCTCCTTCAGGCTACAAGCATAATGGACACCTTGCTCAAAGAACAGGCGACAGAGAAAATTTCCTCCCAGGGTCATGACTCAAATCAATATCGCACTAATGCTTAACATTTGATAAGCTAACAAATTGGTTGATATTGCTACTAAGAAATCCTAGTCACAACTTCACAAATAATGAAAGTGCTTCCCCAGCAACTCGGTATCACTATTTCACATGTTTTTAAAAGGTGCACTTTTTTAATGCCCAAATAAATGTACCGGAATACATGCATACTTAATCATGAGCTGATATTACTCAGAAATATATGCATATCACAGTGCTTTACATCTTATTTTCTGCCTTGTTTTTTCCCCACAGAGATTATCTGATCCCCAAAGACATTGATAAGGAATGAGAGAAATACAAAAAAGGGACGCTTGATAAATTTACATTTATTACAACAAATTAAACACACCATGATTCCCGATGGCAGGAGGCTATTTACTTCGAGATATTTGCTCTTTGAGAATGAGGATGCTCTGGCGTTGATCAGGCGGAAGCAGAGCAATTTGTTCCTCAGACAACTGCAGCACTTGCATGATGAGAGCCGCCTGCAAAACAAAACATTCAGCGTCACAAAGCAAACACAAAGCGCGCACCTTCTCCTGGTCCTGAGAGTTGCCGCTTACTGCAGCTCCGAGACCAGCAAGTCCACTCATGCCACCAGGGTTCTGCAAAAAGAATAGTCAGAACGGGCAGAGAGAAAGCGAGGGGCACTGACCGGTGGTCGATGGGGTGGGGCGCCCATACCGCCAGGGGGACCCCTGCGCTGGTCACCTGCTGCTTGACGAGGATCCCTGAAGTCGGGCCTTGGACCTCTACTGTGTCCCATGTCTGGTGGACCGAAGGACGCTTCATCGGGACGCATGCCGCCTCCTCCTGGCAATGGCGCTCTGTTCCGCATGCCTGCAATGTAGCCATCCTGAAGTGTTGTGTGCATTGTGCGGTCAGCCTCACCTCTTGGGTCTCCAGCGAAACCCCTCGGTTCTCCTCCCCGCATGTCCTCCATCCTCCGATCTACGGGAGGACCATGCGCCGCTCTGTTGCCCATTATGCCACGGTTGTCCATTGGGGGACCTCGATCCATGTGACCTGGGTGATCCATAGGACCACCTCGGTCCATGGGAGGTCTGTCCATGGGAGGTCTGTCCATGGGAGGTCTGTCCATTGGTGGTCTGTCCATTGGCAGTCTGTCCATAGGAGGCCTGTCCATTGGACCTCGGTCCATAGGACCTGCCCTATCCATTGCAGGCCTATCCATAGGGCCTCTGTCCATGGTGCCAGGACCACGATTGTCCATGTGAGGCATGGGGGGGCCTGGCCGATCCATGCCAGGATGTCCTCTGTCCATCATAGGAGGCCCTCCCCTGTCCATTGCTGGGTGCATATCCCTCGGCTGATCCAGAATGGGAGGACGGCTATTGACACTGGACACAGGAGGGTTCATGGCCATGGAGGTCGGGGGCCCAGGAGCACCCTGCGGGGGAGGCAGGGACACTCCTGGTCTGAGGGGCCCAACACCTCCAATGCGATGGTCCTGAGCGAAACAGTGATAGGAGACAGCCTAGGAGATAGATAAAGATGCTCACCACATCCATGGGCTTGGGAGGTTCCTGTGCTGGAGGTTGTTGAGGCTGCTGTGATCCCGGGAGCAGAGGAGGGATTTGCTCTGTTTGTCTGTGCAGCATGGCCTAAATGTAAGGAAAACCAGGTAAATGAATATTTTGAATTTGAAGGCCGCCTACAAGAGCCACTTGGGGATCCACTATCTTCATTACAATTTGTCCTTGAAGAAGAGCGTATGCGAGCTGAGGGTTCTGCAGAAGCATATTACGTGCTTCATTTGGGTTATTTTGAATACAAAGCTGAAAAAAAAAAAATCTTATATGAAACCAAATATTCTATGTAACAATACAACCTTCATTTGCTTCATAAGTTCAAACATCTGTTCCGGAGGCAGACTAGCCACGGCCTTTGAGATGCTCTCTGGAGCCTCATTGGGGTCAATAGCATCTCCGAAGGGACTCTCAATCACTGGGCCTCCCACCGCCTGCTGCATGCTTTTGTTTTCGTCTTTGCTCTGCTCGCCCGCAGCAACGCCCACCCGCAAGGGACGTCCGTTGTAATCATAATTGTTGAGGTTACGCATGGCACTTTGTGCCGTTTCAACATCCTGATATTCACAGAAGCCATAACCTTTGGGCTTGCCAGTCTCCCGATCATACACCAACCTGTGAGATATGAAGATAGACGCATGAAATACAATCATCAAATGAGATCTACCTGAAACTGATCACCGGTCCCGCTTGCTGGAAGACTTCCTTCAGTTGCTCTTCTGAGGCTTCATAAGGAATGTTGCCAACTGAAATTAACCAAATAATCAAAAGGGGAACCCAAAAAGTTCTGCTCATTTCTAGTGAAGGTCTGTTTTTCCATTTCTGTTTTTCTTATTCTAAATTTTCCCTCTCACTGAATAAAAAACTCTCATGCCCAATAACTGTATAACATATATTTTTGGCAGTATTCGATTTTTGAGACAAAATTAATCAAAATTCAAAAGGAAATTTCTGCAGATATAACATTCAGGGTCGCACATGGTCGCTCTAATCAACAACTTTCAACCCTGTCAGCTCAGCTTAGCAGATTTCAGCTCTTGGAAGATTTGTTCTTCGATAGACCCATTACTGTTACAACTTACATCTTCAATATTGTAACGCATTCAACATTTACATTAATAATAGGATGAATCATTATATTCATATTATCCAATACTATAATATTCAATATTGTGAAAGTATAACAGTTGATAGCTGACATACTACAGCAAGACCCAGGGGTCCCGCTGTACGGTAAACGCATTCAAGCCCAGTTTGCGAATCACGATTTCTATAATTCTATGCTTGTAATGAGATTTATGAAGGTACCAGGCGCTGCAGAGCCATGTAACATGACCTGCTCTCTACATGTTATAAATAAACCAGAGCTCTGCACCTGCATAGTGCGAAGTAAACATACACGCATGGGCATACAATTTTCCTGCGCTAAGCAGCTCAACATGCGGCCTATCTTTCCTTGCAGTTGCGCACGGGATTTGGACACAGAAAAAAGGTTAAACAAACACCCTGTAGTTCTATTGGGAAGACAAATATATATTCATGAAGTCTGTCGGCTGGATAGTAATGCTAGTACATGTGGAATAAGTATCCATATTAATTATGTCACATAATCAGCATATATCCAAGATATGCATTCCCTGGATGTTTAATAAGGTGCCAATACTTGTCTGGTGAATAAAGGTCAGAATGAATTCCTGGCAGCTATCCAGACTACTGTCTAGGAAATATGTTAATGGTTTCCTTACAAGGATTTGTTGGTCACCTGACCATGTATCGGATCCTAATTGGCTGGAGACTTTGTGACCTTTGTGACCTAAGCAGATTCCCCCTTCCCCCCAATATTATGACATGTATCCATGGGCTTGTTCCCAAAATAGAATTGAAATTACTTATTAGCATATCATTTAAATATGGCTCAGAGAACTTCAAACTTAAAAATCAATACTGTCAAATCTGTCCTCATGGCTCACGCAGGATAATTAAGGGGAGAAACCATATAAAAGGTGGTTTCAGAGAAATTTTATCTAGGCAAGCATAGTGAAGATGTTTGATTGCAGAAGTTGCAAATGATTCTGCTTCAGCTTCGGCTCCGGCGAATAATAGACTCCCGAAGCTTCGGCTTCAGCGATTCAGCCTTTTTCATGATTTGGCCAGCTCTAATACGTATACATTATTATTACGCAATATTTTGTGCCTCACCAGTCAGTATATGAACAATTTTATTTATTTTCATGTGAAAGTCGTGCAAGAACTTTGAGCGAGAAAGTGAAGCATGTGCGCTTGTTCACAGCGCAGTGCGCAAGCGCCGAGTGATGTCACTCGCAAAATGGCGTTTGTTTACTTCTTCACAAAGTGATTTATTTGTGCGGGTTTTGATTAATGTAAGTTCGACATGATGGCACAGGCTCATATTGTTTTTTCTTGGAGCATAAATATACCACCTAACGTCCGGAGGGCTCAAACACAAGGATTTGTCGGATAATAGGTGTATATCTATCATGTGATCGGGTGAGTGTGGAGCCTCGTAGTCATTATACGGCAAAAGTAGTGGTTTACCGTTGGGTGATGTACGCAGACCTGGCCCGATTTATCTGTGCTAAACACTAAAATAGTTGAAAACTTGAAATTAATAATTTTTAAGTTGAAAATGAGATTTCAGGCAATGTGAGAATCGTGCACAGAGTGCAGTAGACAAAATTATCATATTCTTCCTAGTTAATAACGCTAATTGTTCCTGGTTGATAATCTATCTTCCATGCACAACATTAACTTGATTAAGCCTATCCTGTATACACAAAAAGTCCTATTATCGCCCACCGGCGATCAGAGTGGCCCAGCATTCCGTTTAGTCGACAAGGAAGCCACTGAATATTTCGCGAAACGGAAATTAAAAATCAGAACATTGCATACCAAACACAGAGCGCTGTGCTCGTTCCTCGGAAGCGCTAGGAGAAGTATTACTCGGTGGCGGAGTTTTCTGAATGGACGCCATTC
The DNA here is from genome assembly GCA_000328365.1 of Capitella teleta. Classification (NCBI taxonomy): domain Eukaryota; kingdom Metazoa; phylum Annelida; class Polychaeta; family Capitellidae; genus Capitella; species Capitella teleta. The sequence goes on from KB309137.1 coordinate 513,480, forward strand.
TTTTTTGGTCCGAAATCTCGCGAGATTTGCTTCTGCAACCTTCTTCGTCCTAGTGGGAAATCAGCGCTGCGGCGCTGACTGAATTTTACCGGAAGTGCCAGGGAAGCGGCCGGCCGAGCGCCAGCGGAGCGGCCACCAGACATGAGCAGAATTCTTTGAGTTCCCCTTTTGATTTTTTAGTTAATTTCAGTCGGCAACATTCCCTATGAAGCCTCAGAAGAGCAACTGAAGGAAGTCTTCCAGCAAGCGGGACCGGTGGTCATTTTCAGGACGCTCCCTGGGCGGCGCAACCACTCTACTGGCGGCCGGAAAGAGATGATGGGAAGAGGATGCCAGGAGGCACTTTCCGGGAGGCAACATGCTCTTCCCACCATCTCTTCCCTGCCGCCAGTATTGCCGATCAGGGAGCGCCTCTCCACATGCTCTTCCCATCAACTCTTCCCTGCCGCAAGTAGAGCGGTATTGCCGCCCAGGGAGTGCCTCCTCACATGCTATTCCCATCATCTCTTCCCTGCCGCCAGTACAGCGGTATTGCCGTCCAGGAAGTGCATCCTCAAATGCTCTTCCCCTGTGTTATTGTACCATGCATGGCTGCATCATTTATACATGGCCACGCATCTGTTCACTATATCCTGCTCCAACTTCATAATGAAACTAAAATGTAACCTCTTTCCTGCCTCGTTCTCTGTAATATTCGTACCCATCCTCAATACTCCTCAACACTCTCATAACACTCGAAGTCAAACAAATAACTCAGGATTCTCCCAAGCGTTCGCACATCGATCAG
>KB309137.1:535965-551325 GCA_000328365.1 Capitella teleta
TGAATTGTGTTATTCTAGACCATGTCAATGTTGGATCTTGGTTTCAAAGATCTTGGAGTTTTCATTGATCAAACTTTGTCATTTTCAACTTACATCGAGTCTACTATTTTAAAATGCAATAAAATGTGCGGCATAGTCAAAGGTACTGATGGTTGAAATGCACCTATCAATGTTAAATCTTCTCTTTTCATGTCCCTATGCCGTAGCCATTTAGATTTCTACCTGTAGATGCAATGGCTTTTACCATACTTGATTTTACCTTAATTTCCTTTGCACATATTCTTTGTTGCCATTGGTTTTTTTTTAAGCTGGCAGTTCTTATAGGTTTTCCTGTTCTGCCATGCTGTTGCATGCATTGTTTTTATTGTACATATCATTTTTGCATGCATAAAGCTTAATAAATAAAAAAAAATTAAGTAAATTAAAAGCAGCACATCTTCCACAACTGACGCCCTCTCCAGGGAATTGCAGTTCTTCAGTCCCATCGTTGCCTCGCAGCGGACTACAGAGTCTCAGGTTGTCCAAGGTCTTGTTATTGGTGATTGGAGTGATGAGAAAAGCACCCCACAAAGCAAAGCATAAACTCGTAAGGAAATCCCAGTTAGAGTGAACCATATCCCAAGTCCTTCTATAAGCCTACTGAGAGGAAACCAAGGTTTGAAGAAATTAGCATCTCTTGTACCCGATTTCATTGAAGGTTTTGATTTTACTCTTTCTGTTGATTCAAATTGTATTCATGTTTTAAAACCTCTGCAGGTTGTACCATCTGACTGGGGTCCATTTGCAAGCTGCCTTTGCCAAGGTTGGGTGGTCCACTGCGTTATGCACTTATAAACTATGAGAGGTTATGATTGTATGAATGATATTTTTAATTAACAAATATAAATCAAAAAGTAATGTCAAAAGTTGAAAAATCTTGGATTGTGGGGGGGAACTGTTTCTAACTCTCTTTGAAGTAAACAAACTGAGAAATATGCTTATGTGAGTGATTGGGTGATTGGGGTTTTACGGCTCCACCCAACCCGTTCGGGTGATACGGGCGCCAGAACAGAAGGCCCGGGACCGGGGTTTCTCCCTACTCTTATCGATAAATCCCAAGGGTTCTTTATCCTGCATACCACCATAGACAGTAGTACACAGCGCCCGGCCTTGTTACGCAGTTGGGCAGCACTGCAGAGTCACCGAAGAATTACAATTGTAATTCACAATCATAACGCCCGTGGCCTGATCGGGTCTCGAACCCGGGACCTCGACCCCCACGGTCGGCATAGGATTGTAGTCAGCGGTTTAACCCACTGCGCTATCCGGTGCCCCCGGAAATATGCTTATAGAATTTTTCTACTTTGAGCTATAGATCGAAAACAGGTCATTTTGACACAGGGATAAATTCGAGAATGAGACGTTCGAGGTGCGGATGTTAATGCTAATAGTAAAGTATAGGAAATATCGTCGGGACTTTGGAAAAAAACTTCGACACAAAGCGACATTCAAGGGACGGATGTTCGACACATTGAGGTTTTACTGTATTTTTTTGCTGTTCTTTTTCTTTTTACCACCAACTTATTACATAACGCCTCAAATTTTGAATCACACTATTTCGACATCTGTGCATCTGTAAACGACGTCCAAATGTGAGCTCATAAATATTCATGAGCTCATCGTGTCGTCACGGGTGGTACTTAAACTCATTCTCTCATAGCAATAGCATAGGTTTTTGCATGCTGAGAGAACTGCATGACAGCAGTCCACTCCATGTGAGTGGGGATGAACACGGATATAGTGAGGCCGATCTTCTGGTATCTAACCATACAGATTTGAACCTGGTGTCAGCAATAACAAAAGAGAGAGAACTCAGAGAGGACACAGTGTTGGCAATCAGAGCTGCCACGGAGAAGCGAGTCAGGGCGAGGCATGCAGCATCGACAGCAACGATATAGTCAAATAGGCAGGAAGTCAGCCCACGCTGCAATGATACACAAACAGACGATCCTACATCGCGGCCCGAACGCCATCCAAGAACTGTTTCCTGCAGCCCCACCTGACCCTTTCTTCCACCTCCAAAGAGTATCCATTTTGCTCCATCCTCACCAATTGCAAATTCCAAGAAGTGCAAGAGACTTGAAAATTTATGATAAATTCATTACCCCCTTTCAGACATTCAATTCCCTCCCCATCTCTGTATTCCCAACCAACAAGTCCTTGCAGACATTCAAGCGTGATGTATTGATTTTTTTTTTTTTCAAAGCGGAAAACGGAAACAAAAAAGCAAAAAAAGCTGAGAAAGAGGTGAACTTCCGTGACTTGAACAATCGACCACACATTGATATAAAAATTGGCAAAAATACTCAATTATAATTTTTTTTTAATCTGTTCTCATTGTTGAATTGAGTGAGAATCAGTAGATTAAAATACCTTGTGAAAGTTATTGACCCTTTAACTCAAGATGATAATGATTTATCCAGGGATGCATGGAATTGAAAATTTGCCAGGTTTGTTCTGGCCGGAACCTGACCGAAACCTGACTGGAACTTGACTGGAACCTGACCAGAACCTGACCAAAACCAGACTGGAACCTAAAACGAGAATCTCATACGAGAAAAATGCTTGTACGGTAGTACAAATGCCTGTCATCAAATTCATAATATGTTAGCTAATAACTCAATTGAATGAAGCAGCAACCATGGATATGTTTCATGCATCTTTTATTAAGTATTTAAATTATTGTTGATTTTATTTTGATATTTTGTTCATATTGATTCCAAGAAAAAAAACAATATTTCCACATTAGTGGGGGTAAGGGCCGTAAGGGAGGATCTTTTGTTATTCACCATACTGCCAGCAACGGAGAAGTTCACTTGCTGTCGACGCTGCTGGGTGGAGGGCACTGGTAGCGGCGTGCTTGCGCAGCTAGCCCTGGGATTCTGTTAGCATTGGTGCCCCACCACAGATCATGAAGGTCGCTGCTCCTGTCTGAGTGGGGCTCTTGGAGAAATACTCTCAGCTCTGGCAATGGAGCATGTGGAGCCTTCATCAGAAGTACATTCATTGAAGGAATCAAATGCCTCTCACAGGCTGGTTGTGGCCTCCGAGCAGGCACGTTTAGCAGGCGGCGGAGCTTCCTCTGATGGGGTGGGTTGCGTCATGCCGTGGGACTCAAAGAACTAAAGAACTGATGGATCGAAACGTCCTAGCCGGGCCTTATATCCCCTCGCGGCATGGTTAACCCTACTGGAGATTTCGTGCATCCCTAGATTTATAATCATTTTCCAACATTAGGCGATGAAGCCAAATGGTTTGTGTGGCAAATAAGTGAACCATTGCCGGGAGAATTAGAACCACTGAATATTTGCTGTTTGAATCTTTTATACCATGTGAATGATATCAGGTAATTATTATTTTGCGATCGATTGATTAACTAAGATGTATATTTCATGAATTTGGCTTTATCTTGGGCATTTTGGTTGATATTTAACTGTTTTATCATTCCCAACCTAGCATTCTGATATCTGGCAAAGGGATGCATATACATTTAAGAGTATATGTACATATGTATTATGTTCAAGAACGGATTCGTCGGCATATGTAAGTACCGCTATTGTCTTCTTTTTTTTTTATAATTTTTTATCATTATTTTGAAGATTTCCATTAAGGGGTGAGAAGGTAATTAATAAATATTTAGTAAAAACAAATTGCATTTAATTTTTTTTTTCGTCAGAGTTTCTGGGGACTAAAAATATATTTTGGGAAGTAAAAATTTCCTGCTCACTTTTCACATGGCGAGTAAACTTTTTAAGACTAGTTCGAGCCCTGTACACATGGGCACAGTTTTTTTCGTTTTTTTTTGTTGTTTTTTTTTTTGTTTTTGTTTTTGTTTTTTGTTTTTGCCAAGTCTTATCTTTCGAGCAAATGAATTCAAACTTGATGCAAGAGTAGTCACATTTTCCCAGTGAACTTTAAGTAAGTTGCGGTTGAAACCACCACTTTTATACGGATTGAGTTGAACTGAATTGGTCTGTCAGACTGCCTTAATTCTGTCTTTTTTTTTTTTTTTTTCTCGATGTTGAACGAAGACGTGTGGAAAACATTTTGAGAACATACTGGTCATGTACTAGAATTATTGGGTAACAAAATATTCGGTTCACCCTGTACATATAATATCAAAAATTTAGGTCGCGCTTGCGCATTCCTAAGTAGGTCATGTTTGCAGAGCGACATCTCGCGGCCTTTGAGGTCAGCGAGTGTATAAATCCGAATGAAAATTATTTACGTCTTTTGACTCAATATTTCGACTTTCCCTGCACGAAATGTGACTAACTGAAGCCTGTTCAGGCCTTTGCACAATTCGAAGCACAATTTAGGTTAGAATAAAATGTATTTATCTCATGCGATTATGCAATGTGTGATGTATAGTCACATATATATCATTTGAGTTGCACTTCTTTCTAAGGTATACTGTATAGTTATAATATTAACAGTAACAGTAATACTGACATTTAATAGTAAGGCGTATAGTATACAAATGTGGTTCTGGTCGCAGGCTGGTGAAACAGCCTCTATCAGTATTAGTCTGTGACCAGATCTTTATCTCTGACTCGATTACAGTTTGAAATCAGTCGTAGTGAACTACTCAACTAGTGCCAGTAATGTAATGTCTGTCAGCAACTATTCTCGGATAGTTGCAATGCTTGACTGATGTCAGAAGTGTTGGCTGATGTGTGCTTTGCTGATTCACAGGTCCTTTACCATCATGTCCACGCAGGCCCCCACATCAGCTGATGCCTGCCTCAGCATAGTGCACAGTTTGATGTGCCATCGCCAGGGTGGAGAGAGTGAGTCCTTCTCAAAGCGTGCAATTGAGAGTCTGGTGAAGAAGCTGAAGGAGAAGCGTGATGAACTCGACAGTCTTATCACCGCAATCACAACCAACGGAGCTCACCCAAGCAAGTGCGTGACCATACAGCGCACTTTGGATGGCCGGCTTCAGGTGAATTCATTACATGTACCATGAATGCCTTGGGTAGACACTTTTTTCTTGGAATTCTTCAGGTGGCTGGCCGCAAAGGCTTCCCCCATGTAATATACGCTCGGATTTGGCGATGGCCAGATCTGCACAAGAACGAATTGAAGCATGCCAAATACTGCCAGTTTGCTTTTGATTTGAAACAGGATTGTGTTTGTGTGAATCCATACCACTACGAGAGAGTTGTTTCTCCTGGAATAGGTAGAGTAATGCCATTTGCATATAATCTGAGACTTTATTTAATTTTTCCTTCCTTAGACTTATCTGGTTTGACCCTGCAGCACACTGGTGAGTAGCTGCTCTGCGGTTCTGTGAGACTCAGTTCATGCATTGCTGGTCTTTCTGTAGCACCCCCAAGTCGTTTAGTCAAAGATGAATTTGTGCAGAGTGTGCAAGTGGAGGGCAATTCTCCTGGAGATCCCTTCCGCTCTCCCATGTCTTGTGGGAGCAGCAGCCACCAACGTACGCACAATGCTTCGTTTCCCTTGTTGTTATCTTTTGTTGCTATTTCAGAGGAGCCCAGTCCATCACAACAGCAGCAGCAGCAGCAGCCACAGCAGCAGGCAAGCACTGTGCAGCACAGCCCCATGCCCATGGCTGGGGGCCAACACCCGCCTTCCTTCCCCAATCAATCAAATGGAATGATGACGCCAACTACTCCCATGACACCAGGCGCCATGATGCAAGCAAACCGCTTGATGAGTGGCGGTCAGCAAGTGGCTGGTCATCTGCAGAACGCCTCCGCCCAGTCACCCATGAGCCAGGGCGCCCCCCATCCCATGTCTCCCACTCAGCCCTTGTCACCCCAGGGACCTCCTCCTCCAGCCACACAGCCCAGCATTTCATCCATGGGTTAGTCCTATTCCACTCAGTAGTGCATGTTTCTTGGTCAGGGGCTGCGTGTTTATTTTCATCTCGGCACGCAGACCTGTTCTGCTGCTGCCCTTCTCCGTTTCCATTGCGGAGTTACTACTTTCGTAGCCTTTGATGTTGTGTAGAAGTAGCTTGGGTGTTGTCTCCTTGCAGTTCATGCCTCTCCAGCTGTGGGAATGCATCCTATGCCCAATAACTTTGGGCCTATGGGTCACAGGGGCCCTGCTCCGTCACGAGGGCCTCCACCCCCTCGTCACGCTCCCCCCACCAGCAACACTACTGGCTCCAACACAGGACGCCCCATGAACAGCCAGCAGCAGTTCACGTCCAGAAGTAAGTCTGCTGGACACTAGTGAGATGTTCCTTCATCTACCCATTGCCGTCTTTACTTGCGCATGCTTTTTGGCCTGGGGGTCATCCTATCCACTGTGCAGTCAAACCCGTTCAGTCAGCCATAATAATTAATTGTGTGCTGATTTCCATTCAATATCTTGCAAAGTTGCATAATGGTTCATACTCTGTTTGATTGAATGGGTTTGCCTGTGCTGTTTGCTGTCATTTGCTTCTTTGTTCCTTCTAATTCAGAAGTATAACAGGCAAAGGACTTGGCAGATTGAAGAAAACTTAGTACAGTAGAACAGGAAATGTTCACGCCACATTGAATTTTTGCTATATTTGGGGTCACAATTGACCAAGAAAACTATGTGCCTGCGAAATCTTTCTGGGTGATCCTATGCTATATGACCCTGGGTTTGACCGCGAATAATTGGTGCCGTGAATTTTCAGTCCACGGAAATTTCCTGTTCTACAGTATTGCAAATATCCTAGTGAAGAAGTAGTATTTTGACTTTTTGAGGCTTTTGAGCTATGAAATTATGACTTCACTTTCAAAGTTTCTAGTAGTATTTACAAGACAAGATCAAGTTTGTTTGAATTGTGACGAAGTTTGATCCCAGAAGTTGATAAAATAGTAATTGAAGATAGATGCACAGCCAATATGAACTTTTGCATTTACAGTTGCATGCATTTAATTATTCACAAATCACTTAATTGCTTTATTGATCAGTAACAGTGATGCTGTTATGATAGTAACTTGCTTACTATAATAATTGCTTTTTATAATGTTATTGATTTTTGCCTGAATTTAGCATTTTGGGTTTTATATTTGTATCATGCTGTTGCAGATTTATAGTTCACTTGCAATTTTGCAAATACGTTGCAAAGGATGTTAATTTGTTAATGATATTATGAAATACTGGTTTTCCATTTAATATAGTAGTTTTATGATATATAGTATTATATACTTTGATCATTTTATTAATTGCAATGTCATATATTAGTTATCATCTATGTATCTAGGATGGTATTTCAATGAACTTCCATGTGTGTATTTTATATTGTATGTGAAAGTGAATATTCATTTCTACTTTTTTCTAGTACATGTATTCTACACATGCCATATTTTCTATTTTAGTGCAAAGCTGGCAATTTAAAACTTTTTTTCTTTTTCTTTTTGTGTGTGGTTATGAACTTATAGTTGATGGCTAAACTGACCTGTGTGAAAAAGACATGTTTAACCCATGCTTGTTCATGTAAGCTTGTTTTAATGAGATGCCACTGAAAGGTCTGAATTTCTGAAATGAAGTTTTTATATTTCTTGTATAATTAAGCTTATTGTATTGACAGTTGAATCATTTTGAATCTTTGCCAACCGTTTAACTCGAATTTCTCATCTTCGATTACGTGTGGGGTTGACCTGTATTTAGGCTGTAACTTTTGAACTACTCCGATTTAGATAATTCTTGCATCAAACTGAATGGATGTGTATCAGCTATTAGAAGGTATTAAAACCTAAAAATGTGACAATGTTGACTTAGTGCGAGTTTCAGCGCAAGGTGTCACATATAGGGTATTTATTTAATACTGTGAAATAATGTTTAGATTTCTGTTTGGGTGGATAAGTGTGTATATCAGCATGTTTGGTCAACCGCAGAAATTAGCTCTAGTTCTTTGGGGAAAAGGTCTTCACTATCCCATACTTCACTTGTAAGCCTATCACACCATGTTTGACTTCAGAAACAAAAAGGTCCACAGGTGATTCCCTTAGTGCAGAACCATGGAATTTTCCCTCTTTGGAAATTTCAACATTCACAGTTTCAAACCGAAATGCATAAGTAATCCAAAATTCAAGTGACCAACCTTGAGAAATATAAAATTCCATCAACCAAAAGCCGCCCAGTATCAGATTTTTGCATTCCATGCAGAGGCATGTATTTGCTTTTTCATAGATTTCTCAAACACCTGATCTTCTTATGAGTAAAAGTGCTCTGTTACGGAATGATTTTGTTCACTCATAATGCATCTCTCTATTTTCAGGCAACACAACAACATGGTCTGGAAGCAACACAGCTACTTACACAGGACAGATGAATGAAAACAACTATTGTGAGACAGGTTTTTACGTGAATTGCTTGTTCATGACTCAATGTTCTTTATCCAGGGAATAACGCCAACATGCAAGCTGAAGCCAGCCTTGCGCCTGTTTCCAGTCTTCCCTGTAAGTGATCTCTTTGCCATGTTCTGTGTGTGATCCCAGTTCTCTCTGCAGCCCCTGAGTTCTGGTGCACCATCACATATTTTGAGCTGGATCAGCAAGTGGGAGAAACCTTCAAAGTGCCCTCCAGCTGCCCCTCAATGACCGTTGACGGCTACACTGACCCTTCGTCCATGGACAGATTCTGCCTTGGTCAGCTATCCAATGTTCATCGTACAGAAGCCAGTGAGCGAGCCAGGTATGAAGAAGCCATAGATGTTCTCTCGATGTTTTGTATCATGTACTATTTGCTCTTAGGTTGCATGTTGGCCAGGGGACGCGTCTTGACTTGAAGGGAGAGGGCGATGTGTGGATCCGGTGCCTCAGTGACCATAGTGTCTTTGTGCAGAGCTATTACCTTGACCGTGAAGCTGGCAGAGCACCAGGCGATGCAGTGCATAAAATCTACCCAAGTGCTTACATCAAAGTGAGTTCTTGTCCCATGGTTCAATTTTTGCATCTTATAATCTTTTTCTCAGGTCTTTGATTTGCGTCAGTGCCACCGACAGATGCAGCAGCAAGCAGCTGCAGCTCAAGCGGCAGCGGCTGCTCAGGCTGCAGCTGTGTCTGGGAACGTACCCGGTCCTGCCAGTGTAGGAGGCATTGCTCCTGCGATTGGTATGCTACCTTCAAAGAGATTACTTCTTGAGTTCAGCATGTGTCGTTGCAGGTCTTTCGATGGCAGCAGCCGTGGGAGTGGATGATCTGCGACGTTTGTGTATTTTAAGACTGAGCTTTGTCAAGGGCTGGGGCCCCGATTACCCTCGGCACACGATAAAAGAAACGCCATGCTGGATTGAAATTCAGCTGCATCGGCCACTTCAGCTGCTGGACGAGGTGTTGCAAGCGATGCCTCTTAATGAGCCCCGTGTGCGTGGAGCCAACATCATGCTGCCCTGAGCGAACCCCCTCCCTTCCCTGCTACGTGTATCTTGTGTGTGTGCGTGTTCAGTATCTCCTCTGTGTTGTGCTTTTCATGCTCTTCACACAGTGTCTTAGTTTTTGTAAATACATGAATGTTGTGTGCTTGAATACTCAATGCTACTGCATCCTCTCTACAATAATCAAATGGTAAAAAAGGTTTTTCTTATGAATTGATTTCGGAGGTTTATTTTCAGTTTATTAATTTATTTTGAAGGTTTATTTTCGGTCACCATTGTGTTTAAGAATGTTTCTATGCAGTTTTGAAATAAGAGTATAATAATTATTATCTGCTTCATGTGCAGCCTAGATATGTTCTGATTTCAGCTCCTGTATCGGAGATACTTCTCGTATATTTTGGGTATTTTTTAAACTTTTAATATCGGACTTTATGCACTGCAAAGATTTTAAATTTAATCAGGAATGTTGATGATTTTCATAACTGAATATATTCTGCACAAGAATTCTGTGAATTTCTGTTAGTGTAAATAATCTTTAATTCCTTATTGAGGCAGCATTCAATTTTCAGTCATATTCGCCAGTCTATAATTATTCTTTGACTTCTATTAGCTGTCCCTGAGGGACTTATCCAAAATATTCCTCACTTCTGGATTTGTTTTCTCCCAGCAATGGGAGCCATTTGCTACAAACAAGTATTACTGTCTATTCCTCATGCTTATTGCATTGTAAGTTTACATGGCGCACACCCTTGTACTCTGCTGCTGCTTTTGGGCTGGCTGCCATATGAATTTTCTTCACTGAGGTATCTCGGTACTCCAGGCCCGGTGTCGGTACCCCTTTTGAGATTTGATCGACCATTGTTGATCATTTCCCAGTGAAGTTCCTTTTTATGATTGATTTTATCATGATTAAATGTACTTCATGTTCATTGGCTGCCTTTCTGTATATTGCAGCAATAAACTCCTTTGTGTACTCTCCATCTTTCCTTCTTTTCCAATTTTAGTTCTTTGTTGAAACATGAAAGAAACGCACTAAGCTTGAACTCAACGTAAATCTATAGCGAGGAAGCATTGTGTGAAATGTTTAATTCTGCAGGGAATTCTATATTAGTGATGATACATAATTCAGTGCATTCACAGCATACATGGATTAATGGTTGTCATGAAGTAGGAGTCAATTTCATCAGCACCTGAAATGAATAAAATATGAAGTAAAATTTTTAATGAACACAGTACGCATACCAGGGTATGGATTCGCAGAGAGGTGAGGCAGGGGGTTGTGGGGAGTGAGAAGGCAGGAAGAGACGGTTGAGTCATCACACGTGCAGTCCATGCGCCACTTCAACATTGGGTGACTGAAAACAATTCAATTAGTTTGAGATGAGATGAATATTCATGAGCACCTTTCAAAATAGTGAGCCACTTCGCTAGTTTTGATCAAGAAACTGAAAACATGGCTGGCGTCCAGGCTGTTGGCCTCAAAATGATGCAGCATTTGTCTGGAGCAGAGCAATCAGATTAGATTTTGTTTTTCTGGAGACAGAATTTCCTGCCTTGTAGCAGATGCGAGAGTGGCGGTTGGCAAGCTCAGGTATTCCTCCATCATGAGTACCACCTCAAGACATTGGTGCAATTTTTCCAGTTGAGTGAGTCGCTTTCTGAATGAGGATTGATGATCTCCTTCATAACTGGTGAATTTCTTGAAGTGGCTAGCACAACAAAACTCCTTCCCTGATGCAGCAGACATTAAGATTATGCACACAGTCCACATAAATAATCACACACTAACCAATTAGAATTGAGCCATAATCCCGAGCTAATTTCTCCAGTCCAATCTCAATGAGCAATCTGAGTGGTGCAGAGCCTTCAAGATCAGGCACAACCATTTGTTGATGGTATGAGTCACGAACCATTTGAGACAAGCTGCTCTTAGCAGTACTGTGAACCTATAAATTAAATCGTATTATAACCCAGATATATCAGTGAGGTCCGGTTACCATGGGAATCAGAGTGTTGGTTTGAAGTCGAGAAAGCACAAAATGAAACCCAGATTTGAGTTCTTTGTACGAAGTGCTGCCTGTATAAATCAATATGCGATGATGTCAAAGAGAAAAATGAAGGAGCCCTTACCTTTGAGGATGTTCCAGACGTGCTCTGTGAAGTCAAGATCTTTGCGCTGTTCAATCAGGAGCAATGCCAGAGGAGAGGAATTTGAGGGAATTTTTTTCTCGTTCACGGTTGGCTTTGAATCCTTTTCAATATCTTTTGAACAAATATGTAAAACAGGAGGAAAATGAGACCCAAAGGAGCTGACCTTGACAAAGGCTTTTCAGAGAGCAGACACTGTTTTCTGAACGCTTGCTGCCGGGCCAACTGACTTTGCCTTCAACAAGACCAGAAACAAACACCTGAGAAAGAATGAAACTCCAGTTACAATATGACTAATAACATAGCACCAATACCCCTCAATAAGCATTGTGTTTAAATGTGAGAACAATAGTCACATTGCCTACCTTCAAAGACTTCAGCTCCTGATATAATGAAAGGGCAGCACTTCTGGCATCACCAACAGAAGGTCGAACATTCTGAATTGAACTTTAAAATCAGATGAGTGGGTAGCTGGGAAGACTCACTAGATTAGTCCTGGCATAGCTAGCGGGCACCTGCCCAAGAGCAGAAACCTTGTCCCAGTGCACAGATATCTCTAGTTTCTGCAGTGTTGCATTACCAGCAGAAACATTGCCAAGAACATCATACAGGGCGCAACATTCAACTTTTCCATTCTGAAATCAGCGATTTTTTATTTTTCAGAACTCCGGAGTATTCTCCTCTTTTCTCACCATAGACGGACAAACATTCTGCAGTTGATTGAATTTACTCCTGTCAACAGGACCTGTGAACAACCATTAAGCGTGAATGTCCTTCAATTTTCAAATATGCCTCACCCTTCACAGTGATGCCATTCAATAAAGTCATCACACGACCATCGTGTGAAACCATCTGAGACGACAAGGCGACTTCATCTTGATGAGCGTCACACAAAACCCACAAAGGAGGCAGCTTCAGCTTGCCACCACACAGCATGTTGTACTTCCCCAAGAAACGCCTGCACAAAAAACAATCATAATAGCCCTTCAACGTATACTATATAGCACTTATAGTTTATTTTTATGACAATTACAACTTTTTTACAAGACCTGTGAACAAGGTGAATTTCTGGTCTCTACTTTTTAATCTGAAATTTATGCATTTAATCCAGCAAGGGTTTCCCAACCAGCCCTCACGAGTGACTCATAGCTAAAGAGAGCCACCAAGAAATCTCACCTGGCCAGGCGCACTGGCACGCCATGCAGTGATGACGACTCTTGTGGGAAATCACCATCTGTTGCGTCACTGCTGTTGGATCCAAATGTACGAAGTTTCAGCGGAGATCCATCAACACTCATATCTTGTTGGTGCAGAGGAGAGTGTAGGTCAGGAGAAACCTATTGCAAATTTAACATAATCAGAGTTGAATAAATAGTCTACATTGTTCCAGCAACGATTTGTTGCACAGAAGTGAATCTCACCTCTTCATTTGATTTGATGAGAATCACAGGAAGATTCTGTTGTGAGCAGTGAATGACATTGGCAAGTGGATGGCAATCAGTGACTAATTCCACAATACATGTCTGCGGAGGCCAAATGCAATCAAATTAATCGATTATGAAATTCCCCAGCATGAAAGTTCACCTGAAGAGCTTTATCCAGAGCAGCATCTCTAGAAGACTCAGATATACTTCTGTTGAAGAAATATATTTCTGAGTGGATAATTATTTATTTCACATATAGAATTAGTTCAGAATACAAGTGTGCACATGGAATAAATTTAAGACAAACATATTATGAAAATGACAAATAAGCACTGATCGCCAGTACGACAACAAACTGTGCCTGGATGAGGTGTCAAAAGACTTCACCTCTAGGAATTCATTGATCAGGGATTGAAGGATGTTTATGTACCCAGCAATTAATATGAAAATTGGTAAAATTACAAGAACTGAAAAAAGGACACAAGTTCAATTCTGCTAAAATAGTACTAAAATATACAGTATCAATTAGTTGGCATAGAGCAGTGCCATTATCTTCACTATATTATTAAACTACATACTATAATACTTTCATGAGTAGGCCCATAGGCCCAGGGTGAGGCTTTCCGCTTTGAGTACCGTACATGTATTGACTATTATTATTAATGAGGCCTGAGTTAAATGAGTAGTCTGTAGTGTCAATTATAATAATATAAGTATTAATATACAGTTAGCCATTAGCAGGATTAGTCCAATGCCTTATACGATAATGATGCATTACTTGAGAAATTGATCTGACATATGTCCCTATTGTTGTTTCCCCAGTGTTGAGTCAGTCATTCGCTCATTGAATCACCGTTATTCACTCATTGAGTGTAGCAAACAGGTCATGATTGTTTCACAGGACAACTACAGAGTAGAACTCATTAACTGACGGGGACACTGAAAGTGTCATCCTTGTAAGTTGTTCATTGTAAGACTTAGATTGAAGAGATAAGGATATCATGATGATGACCGACTAGTGATAGAACTCAGTGAGTCCGTCAGTCACTCAGTGGGCTGAGTCAGTGAGTGAACCAGTCACCTTTTCAACGATCCGAAAACGCCATTCAAGACCTTCGAATCCATACTATCAGTTGTTGTCTAAATTCCGAGTTGACAGGTCAGTAAATTTAAAATTTATGAAGGTTGGTTGAATAAGTGTATTGTTTAGATGTCATGAAGTGTGTGATGAACAGATAAACATTCGGTTTCGAAATAGCCCGCTGCAGTGACAGCCGCATCACGCAGGAAGTCGGATTTCTTAACACTAATAAAATATAGCTCCAGTAGTGACATCTGTTTTAATTTAATAAAGTATAAAAATGTTGCATGATGTGTTAATTATTTACATCACACGTATTACTCAAACGCGACCACAATGCATATATTGCATATTTTATAGCTTCTATTAATCATTACTTTATCAGGGTCCCCGTGTATCATTGCGCTCAGAACTACTTCCTTTTCCAACCAATATCTTTTTCAGAAACACGTGTCGGAGAGACATCGTCAAAATGGTAAGCTTTTCTTCCTGTTTACTACACTCAGAGTCTAACTATTTTAATATAAGCATACATAGTATGTATTGTGGATTGTTACTAATTATAATTTGGGGATTTAATCTCATTTTGACCGAAATTCTGGATGTTCGATGCCGGTTCGCTCCGGAGCCCTGATCAATATGGCGTCGCTCGATGTGCCAACGTGTTTTCTCAAGTTCCATAAATTCGGTACCGCGTGCTAGTAATGCCAGTCAGTGTGGTGAGGGGTTGCCAAAATTTATACCATCTTTCAGGGGCCTTTTAACTTGCAATCGAATAGAAGCGCTACTTCTGTAATGATTATAATGGAATTTGGAATCAGGGAGTGAGCATTCCAATGACTAAATAATAAGTAAATGAGTGAACGGCAGCGGAGTAAAAATGATGAAGTTTTGGTCCGTGTTTCAGATTTTCAGGACGAAACAAATCAACCATTTCTGATTTCTCCTTCTGTCATTCTGTCACTTCAGCCACGTTAACGACAAAACACATCTCCTGTACGAGATTTCCGCTCACTATCCGATTCACCAAGTCTGTACTTCTGTTGTATCATCCGTCTTTAGTTTTATCATTTCATTTAGGGGGCTTGCCTAGCCAGTTTAAGTTTTGTATACAATAAATAGTAGGTTGTAGACAGTTGAGGGCAGGTATAATAGCATTGTGTAACTGGTCAAGACAGTGAATGTTCAGAACTGAGAACAGTAGCACAGATTCTCGGGCGAGGTCTGTATACCTCGCCCGACGGTAAACCGCTTCTTTTTGCGTCTACTGGCAGCGAGGCTCCACACTCAGCCGATTGCATGATAAATATAGACATATTATCCGACAAATCCTTGTGTTA
>KB309137.1:551375-601629 GCA_000328365.1 Capitella teleta
TCATGTCGAACTTACATAATTAAAACCCGCAACAAAATATCACTTCCTGAAGAAGTAAACAAATGCCATTTTGCGAGTGACGTCACTCAGCACATGCGCACTGCATTGTAAACAAGCGCACATGCTTCACTTTCCCGCTCAAACTTCTCTCACGACTTTTGAATGAAAATGAATAAAATTGTTCATATACTGATTGGTGATGCACAAAATATTGCGTATTAATAATTAATACGTATTCCTTTGTGAAGACTCGGTATAAATTACGTGCGCAACTGCAAGGGAAGATAGGCCGCATGTTGAACTGCTTCGCACGAGAAAATTGTATGAGCATGCGTGTATGTTTACTTCGCACTACGCACTACGCAGGCGCAGTGCTCTGGTTTATTTATAACACGTGGGGAGCAGGTCATGTGACACAACAATCGGAAAGCGGAGAGAAACCTGTAAAGTCACTTTTTTTCGTTGCGGATCCAGTTTAAGTAGGTTTATGTTACTGGTTTCGAACAAAATTTAGTACCAGCGTCTACCTGGTATGGCTCTGCAGACGCTGGTGCCTTCATAAATATAATTACAAGCGTGGAATTCCAGAAATCGTGGTTCGCGAACTGGAGTTTAATGCGTTTACCGTACAGCGAGACCCATTGGGCTCGCTGTAGTATGTCAGCTATGAGAACAGATACAAGAAGTTTATGATGAAGTTTTGGTCCGTGTTTCAGATTTTCAGGACGAAACAACTCAACCATTTCTGAAAGCTCTTGTTAATTTTAACGAATGATAATCTCTAGTTGGAAGTCAGTTTCCCTGTGTTGTATATTTGTAATCAATGCCGTTCTTGTTTTCAGGCATCGAGGCCTCTGGTATCAGTACACAATGAGAAGGGTGAGAAGACCACCGCTAACATCACTCTGCCTGCCGTCTTCAAGGCACAGATCAGACCTGACATCGTCAGTTTCGTCCACTTCGAGATGAAGAAGAATGGACGTCAGCCATACGCTGTGTCCGAGAAGGCAGGTCACCAGACCTCTGCTGAGTCATGGGGAACTGGTCGCGCTGTGGCCCGTATTCCACGTGTGCGTGGTGGCGGTACCCACAGATCTGGCCAGGGTGCTTTTGGTAACATGTGTCGTGGTGGTCGCATGTTTGCCCCCACCAAGACATGGCGCCGCTGGCACCGTCGCATCAATATCAACCAGAGGCGTTACGCTATGTGCTCTGCCATTGCTGCCACTGGCATCCCCGCTCTGGTCATGTCAAAGGGTAAGGAATACTGATTCACGTTGCAGGGTTGTGCTCACTTAGATTATCTTGACAGGTCATCAAATCAACGAAATTGCCGAGGTTCCCCTGGTTGTTGACGACAAAATTGAAGAGTGCAAGAAGGCAAAGGAGGCAGTGCTGTGCCTGCGCAAACTGAAGGCGTATGCTGATGTTGAGAAGGTCAAGGACTCCAGAAGGTTCCGCGCTGGCAGAGGCAAGATGAGGGGAAGGAGGAGGGTGCAGAAGCGTGGTCCCTTGGTCATCTACAACCAGGACAATGGTCTTGTCAAAGCTTTCCGCAATATCCCCGGCATCACCACTCTTCCCGTTGACAAACTCAACCTCCTTAAAATCGCCCCTGGTGGACATGTGGGTCGTTTCTGCATCTGGACTGAGTCTGCATTCAAGAAGTTGGACGGTCTTTACGGCACATGGAAGAAGAGGTCGTCTGAAAAGACAGGCTACAACCTGCCCATGTCCAAGATGACCAGCACTGACCTCAACAGACTGCTCAAGAGTGACGAGATCCAGAATGCCATCCGTGCCCCAAAGTGAGTCCTTCGTTTATTTCTCAGCGCGCACTTTGGTGGAGTGATGAAGTTTTGGTCCGTGTTTCAGAACATAAGGACGATACCCTGTAATCCAATTCTGACTTCCATTAGAGCTTCTTTGAATAGTTGAAACCTTGATGAATTCCTTCTTTATCTAATCACCTGTCTCCTTGCAGCAAGTCTGTGACCAGGCGTACCCAGAAGAAGAACCCTCTGAAGAACCATCTGTTGATGGAGAAGCTCAACCCCTACTCTCGCGTGCAGAAGAAGGCCGCCCGTCTCCTGCAGGCTGAGCGTCAGAAGAAGAAGCAAGCTCTGATCGACCAGAAGCGTGGCGTACGTATTTGGGATTGATGTGCCTTGAGGGTTGATTGCATGTTTGATGTGTTGTCCTGCAGCTGGGTGCTAAAAAATACGCCTTTAAAGCTGATTACTACCAGCTGACTCCTGAGGAGGAATACGTACGATATTTAGCGTGTTTTTCTAGGAGGATGTTTTATTTTTTTTTATGATTTGCCAAGAGCTTCTTATTATTAAAGGCTTCCTTTTCTTATTTCTTTCCATGGCTTTGGAAGAATGTGATGAATTTTTGTCCGTGTTTCAGAGATCCAGGACGAAACAACCCAACCATTTCTGATCTCTTCTGCCATCTGTATTCTGTTGAGATATTTGTAGTACCATACTTACCTTCAGAGTTGCTCAATTAAGGATGCTGAGAATCCCTGATATCTCGGATTTGAAAAGGATTTTCCATCTGGGATCTATTGGCGTATTTCTGCTTGGAGATGGGCTTGTGTTTATTTGAGCTAGCATCACTCAGTTCTTGTTTCACATGTTGCATTTTCCTCTTCAGATTGCTACCCCAGTGGAAGGCCAGGGCAAAGGACGTCCCCGCAAGTCCACTGCCAAGAAAGCCCCCGCCAAGGGAAAGAAGTCCGCCAAGGGAAAGAAGTAAACACGTGCACTTCGAGAAACTCCTCAATAGCGAATGAACTTGTTAATTTCGTTTTTTGAGTCGAGTTGAATAAAAAAAATTATGAATTTCTTTGTCTGGATTGGTTATTCTAAAACGGATTACTCTGTGCCAACCATGATTTAATATTGTGCTTTAGTAAATTGTGGAAAAAATTGGTATTTAATAGCTTGCCTCAAACTAGATTTTGACTAATGCCAGTGCAAGAAGTCTGATACGGTTTGGTCCACATGACTGAAGCAATCTAAATTAAACCTTCCCTGCCATAATTTACTTGTGTTAATAAGTACTGCTAATGCTGTCTGTATTCAATCTTCATTTTTTAATAATGTGCATTCATTTCTTCTTAACTGTCTATTTTGTGCTGCAATTTGTGTACATGGATTCAAACCCACAAAGATCAAATCTTGGCTCTTCTTTTTTATTTTATTTACATATTAAATGATCTAGAGATGTGTTCCGATTACATGTATTTTCATATTCTCATTGAACGCGTTTGATTCCAATGAAGAGCTCCTAAATCGATAACTTTCAAAATAAATGTCAACAAATGAATAGCTTTATTCTAACAAGCTATCTATGAACATTTCTAAAACTAAATCTCGGATTTTTCATCAAGCAAAGAAGAACGTTAATCCTCCAAATATCGTAATTGAAAATGTTGCTGTTTATCTTGGCATAACCATCAACAAACATTTGTTCTGGAAATCATACAAGGAATGTGTCAGATTGCAAGTATTCGTCAGATTGTCGTTCCAAAATATTGGAACGACAATCTGACGAATACTTGCTTCGATGCAGAACGGCAGAAAGCACTTGACCACACCGAGTGCTGAGGTTATACATGTAGTACCTACAGTATAATAATTATGAATTATGTAAGTGAGAAGCCAAGAGAAATGCGACAATTCACGAGAACAAAAGAACGATGTCATTCTCTTTGAGATCAATACTCGAATGCTTATAGGGGTCACATGATCAGTCAGAATTGAAGCCAGATTTTATGGGAACAGCTTAATGGAAACCGGACATGCTTTATGCTATAAATAGCCTTTAATAGTCCCCTTAAAGTTCAAGCTACTGCGAATGGGCGCTTTTATATTGGGCTTTAACATTTCTATTGGCAGAAACATTGATTAAACTTAGAAAAAAACAAAAACAAAAACAAAAAAACGTTTCTTTAGAATCGAAACTAAATAAGGAGACTAGCGTGATGTCATTTCGGTGGCTGGCCGCCCGGCCAAGATACGGAAGGCAAAACATGTGTGCTATTAATTATAATTGCAAAGCAATTTTACACAAGTCACAAGTCTAGGAAATTTTAATTTGTGGACGCCTTTATTTAGGGGCGCACTTTGTGATTGTGATCAAATTATAAGACAAAATATTTCTCATTCTCTCTTTTAAGCGGATAATCATTCTTGAATCATATCCTAATACATGTATGCATAGTACATGTTTATGTACCTTCAGTCTTCCGCAATAACCTGGTGACATTACTTATGCACACAAGAGGGATGCATCAAGTAAGTGTAACAGACATCAATTGAATCAAGAATACAAGTAAAAGGACCCAGAGCACTTTGATTATATTTATTTTGATCAAATCATTGAATTTCGAAATGCAAAGCAAGGTGAAACAAAAGCAAAAAAAAAAAAAAAAAAAAAATCCTACATATATACAAAATGTTCTATTTAGTATCTGTAAATGCAAACAACAAAGCAATATCAAATTCCAGCATTCCAGCCAGCCAGAAATTTTAAATCCAGATATCTGAAGTGCAGTCTCCGCCCGGGTACCTCATTTCGTGGGCCAACGCGGGTCCCAAGGGCTCTTTACCGAAATCAATGGCGAAATTTTTGTTCACTTGGAGACCTCCCTTCTCAGTATCCACGTCCACAACGAGCATAAAAGCGCCCTTCCTGTGAAATTCATAAATGTAAATACATATACAGCCGGTATATAATACAACGAGGCTTACTTTGCCAATTCAGGGTAGAACTGTTTGTCCCACACGCTGAACAATGAGGTGGTCACGTAGAGGCGTTTGCCGTCTAAGCTTAGCTGTAGCATTTGAGGTCCACCCTCAACACGCACGCCTCGCAAAACCAGCGGAGGAGGCTGGGCCTGTGGAAACAATATCATTTTCATACTGTACGTGTACACAAATATTATACGACTCACTGTCATTTCAGTATCAGCGGTGACCTTGACTTCACGATCGGATGAGATCAAACCACTAAGGAAAACCTGAAAAGTTTAAATGACGCATACGTTCAGTCAGCATTGCAGTGCCCTATGCATGTACATACCTGTCCGACTAGTTTAGGTTTTCTTGGGTTGGTGATGTCGTACTGGCGGATGTCACCATGGAACCAGTTGCTCATGTACAGGTATTTGTCATCCAAGGAAAGAAGAATATCTGTGATCAGACCTGGAAGACACAGAGATTAAATTCACCCTTAACAAACTTCTTCGCTTACCAGGACACTCGGGAAGAATCCAATTTTCCACCTTCTTCGTCGGAATCTGGATGACCTTTTCAGCGTCCCATCTGCCATCCTACAGAATCATATCAAACGTTTATAGGTGAACTGAATTACACGTGTCACTCACTGGCTTCCTGAAAATGTGGAAGATGCTGGAGCTCAGAGCACAGCCAACAAAGCCGTGGGGTTGGTCTGGGTCGTGCAGGAAGCGGACTTCGAGAGGGAGAAGCCCCTCTGGGCCTAGATCGATTCTCTGTTCAAGTTCATGGGTCGTCCAGTTCCATACGTTGAGGAATCGTCCATAGTGACCTAAGCAAAGAAAATGCTAGTGTTGATCCTGAATAAAATTGTGCACGTACCCTCAGCAACATCTTGCGGATTGAAGCCCTTGAAGATCTTGTGTGGAGCACCCCATTCAGTGCTGACCATCACGTTGAACCGGGGCTGGTACCAGAAATCGTAGCCAAACTGCGCAGTGATTCGATCTTTCTCCCAGGTGCCGACAACATTGAACTTCTCACCATCCAAGAGAACGAATCCAGCTGAAATTCAAACAAACCGCGATTTTTATGCAAACACCAATAACACACAACCTTTGCACCTTTTGGGTTACGGTATTGGTCACCAATGGAGCTGATCATGATCTGACCAGAGCCAAGGCAATGGGCAGTATGCAGCATTCCGAATCCTGTCTTAGCGTGAATCTCTTCGGGTTCCACGATCTGAAACCACACAATAAAAGATACTAAAAGACAATGTTTCCAATTGCTAACGTGGTGGATGCGGGGGGCTTTAGGATCCGTCACCAAATCGACGATGTAAACCCGATCGCTGCCCAAACATGGAAGAACGAGGTATTTGCGAGCTTTGTTCGGATTGTCGAAGCAGCTGGAGCAAGCGTTGTATCCAGTGTGGTGAATCTCATCGCCGATGTACGGCATCGGGAGACGATGAATGACCTGCAAATGGCATTCACTGATTACATTGTATACATGAATGAAAAAGTGTGCACATGGCAAACGCAAATCATTTCATATAGACTCATTGTAGACCATACTTAGTACTAAGTCTGACCTGACTGTAGGTGGGAGATTCAGGGTCGATGTCGATGGTGCTGAGGTAGTCAGGGTGCTTCTTGCTTTCACCATCCATGTTGCACCGGATACAAGTGACGTAGATCAACTTTTCCCGAGGTCCGTTCAGGAAGGCGTCCATGGCAGTGGCATAGCCAGGACCGCCTTTGCAGCACGACTTCGTCTCTGCGTGGCGAAAAAAAAAACAAAAACAAAAAAAAACAAAACAATACGTTCATTTCCATGATTGATTGACATCCTATTTCATGTAGCCATTTTTAATGGGTAGTATTTACTACAAACCCTTCGATTATAAGTTCCAACTCCTAAACTTTTCTCGATTAGAAGTTGTTTGCTACGGTGAATATCAATTAAACTAACAACGATTCAATTTCGTCTTAAATTATTTTTATTAGCTTTCAGCCAAACGTCGCACATGCCCGATGCTGCACTGAATGCGTGTACGGAGTATGACCGACATTCAAAGTTCCCGAAAAAACTGGAATGTCGTCCGTGGAGAAGAGTAGTCGTGTTTGGGTTAGCAATCAAACATGTTAGTGGAATCAATCCCGGATCGATATATGAGATCATGTACAAGCTAATCCTGTTTTTATATATGATTTCCCATAGCCGCTCGGAATGAACGTGTGCCATTAAAATTATGCTTTTGATGGAGCGAAAAGATGTCGTGCCCGATCTGATGTGGTGGATATCAGAGCAACAGAAGTTCTGATTCATCTCGGTTCAAGATTATTTTTCGTTGTGTGAACCAAAAGTGAGTTGACATTGAAGCCCATGTGTCAAATTTGGGTTCTATATTTTTTCTCAATTCCTAATGTTTGCGAAATTATTTTTCTTCTGAAACACTGTCCTAGCCATAGGCCCGCTAAGTATATTCAGGCCAATTGTCAGCAATCTGTGTCAGCGATTTCTTTGTTAGCCAGCAAACATTTCTATCGCCTCACTATCGTAGCAAAATTCAGCAGTTGCAAGGCCATTATTTTATAAGATCTAATCAGGTTGTTTTTCCGCCCCAAATAGAGACGAGTTATTTAAAGATCTCGCAGCTGTCAACAACCAGCGGAAGACAGCCAACACACCCAATTCGCTAGAATCAAGGGTATTGGATTAGTCGGCATGCATTCGATGGTACGGGTACAAAAATGTGCTAGATGGTACCAAACAGTGCAATTTTTATTATATTATGCATGTACATTCTGATTTTTGAAACATCTACAGCTACACGTATGTGGTGTTTGGAGAAAAAACTATTATGCGGAAAGCTTCACGCAAAAACAAACCAGTTTTTGTGTATAATCATATTATCTAACGTTAGACATATCCTTTCACACGAGTGTCACCACCAGAAGGGAAATGTCGCTTTGCATAATTTGCAATTTTGCATGTTTTGTAAGATGCATTCTGAATGCATATAAATATAAAACACTGCTTCTGGTATCCCGTAATCCGAATTTAAAATCTCGCAAGGGGCACGGTGGAAATCCCCTCCGTTGCGACCAGAGGGAGGGAGGCTTGCCTGAACCCCAGGTTTCTATTTTCTTAATTTTTATTTAGTTTTAATAGACCCACTTCAGACATTTCGATGATGACTGGACAGAAAAATAAACAAATTAGACATCGGAGTTCAGGCAACAAAATAAAAACAGGAGCCCACAATGAACGTACAATTATGCAATCAGCATTACATTGAGGTTATGCTCGAAGTCATTGGAATATCCATTATATACAATTTAAAACCAACCTGACTCATTCTGATTACAGAAGGTTAGTTGGGCATCCATGGCGCTGCACTAAATTTTTGCGGAAGAGTGGCTCCCCACAAGCGCTTTTATAGGCCTGACACAGTATTCAGAACTACTACGTACATATTATAGATACCTGGATCATTTATAATTTTATATGTAGTCATGCATGACATGGCAACTTTTTGCACCAACAGTTTACTTACTGTTTCGAGGCCCAATTTCATATCATGAAGCATACATATGTTAGCATATTCAGGGGCGGAAATGTTGCATGAACATAATATTATATCGTTGCGAATGCCACTTACCAGTTGCAGACATATTAGCCGCAGCCAGAGCTTTGGTGACGCTTTCTACTCGATCTTTTGCAGCCATGATTGCGGTGACGACTGAACCGGTGCTCGAGGGTCCTACAGCTGCCTTGACTTACTTTTCAAGTTTTAAGAAGAAGAAAAATACACTGACAGCCAGCGCTTCGGTCTGGTAGTGGCCAGATAGCTGATAAGCAATTCAATCACGTGAATGCCTCGGGTACGATGGACTGATAACGGCCCATAGGCATTACATATTGCGTTCAGTGATTCAGAAACGTGTAAGGTTAATGAAATGCAAGCAAACCGCATTACTTTTTGATTGGTCTGGAATATAATTTTTCCGCTGTCTAATTACATGTTGTACTGGGTTTTTTCCCCCTCACTTCTGAAACAGACACATCAAAAATCTATTATTGTACTTTATCAGCATATTTCATTACGCATGCTAACTACCAGGGGTATACTAATCTGGCAACTTAAAACAAGCCTGTACATAATTTGAGACTTTAACTTATTAACGACCGAAAATAAGTGCAGTTCACAAATGTTACCTCACTGAACGCACAGAATCAGGTTGATTGAAGCGAGGATTTCTTTTCATATGCATAAAATGAATGAAAAGCAGGTTAATGTGTCTTGAATTTAAGCCAAAAACACAAATACGCATCTAGCAATAATTTATTCATAAAAATACATGTATTAACTCTGCAGGTAATGACGTCAGGGGAGATTCGTGGCGGGAGGGGCGTTATTCAGGGGGCCCGAATTGAAGTAGAGGCGCTTCAACTGGCGAAACTTGGTCGTTTGTCCGCACTCAGGACAAGCGTGCTTTTCCTGTGACATAAAAATTAATTAATTCATAGTAAAAGGGAGATTGATGGATAGAATGCTCACGGGTATGGTCTGCTTCCAGCACTTCATGCAGGCAATATGGCCGCAAGCAGCTCGGCAAGGAGAAGACGCAGGAGACAAACACTTGCAACACGTGTAACCTGGGGAAAATGATTCAATTAATACAAACGATGAGCAAACAAGCTGCGATGAAAATTATGCAACACGCTCTGTATTTGGTATGCTTGTTTTTAGTATTTGTTGATTTAATATGTGATGAATGAATACTGGTGATGGTCTACGGCACTCTTGACACTATAGCACAATATAATTGCCTCAAACAGTCGGAAAAATAATAAATTGTCATTACAGAGTAACGGTAAAAGTATATCGTCCACGAACTCAATTAAGACTAGACATAAAGCTATAGACATACATAAAGCTACTGATAGCAGAGATGGATCTCAGTCTTATCGAGTACTACAAGGTGTAATATTTTATGTCCATTATATACCTTCAATATCTATTTTGGTGGAGACTTGAATAATTGCTTTGCAAATACGGGTTAAAAACTGACCGGTATCAAAGAAAAGATAAAGAAGTGGCCATGGCAAAGGTCAGGCCACTGAATAAATTCAGGCGAAACTCAGCGCAAACTACGCTTAACACGTCAACAAAAGTGAAGCACAAGTGCAGGACATGGGACGCCTCATCCCATGCTGTGATCATGCAAGTCATCGATTTCCAAGACTCCAACTAGACAGATCCAACCAGGGAGTGCCAAAGAAGCTCACATAACTGACACCCACCTCACGAGAAACAGACGTCGATCAAATTTATATCACAAAGCTGCTCAGACGATCGGTGAGCAGCCGATTTTTGTCTGGTTCCACTGTCGCTTCATTGATGGTGACACCACCGACAAAGAGTCGATGGGTAATGAAAAAATACTGGAGGGCCTTGAGAGGACTTCTTGTTGCGGCTAAATGCTCCGCCTTTGGGGATTATCATTAACTAATACTGCTTTTGAATTTGAAGACAAGTGATCATGCATATCCTTTGTCCAGTTCATCATCAGTTAATGATTATTTACGAGCAGAGAAAGCTCCGAAGACGTCCTTTTTCTCATGTGTTGTTTCATGACTAATCAAGTTGATGAAGAAGCTGAAGATTGCAATATAGACCCCGAAGCCAGCCAGCTGATCGCTTTGTGGCTGGTAAAAGAACTGCTGGGATTTTAGGACGGATTACGAAAAGGGGGGATAACATGACGCGAATTAACGGGGTCTGACTGTAAATCTATTCATTTATTTATTTATTCATTCATTCCTTCATTCATGACCCCAGGTGAGGTGCATTTGTTAATCAGACACCCTCAGTAATCCAACCAGAACCATTGACAACAAACCTGGTCAGATCAATGAGGGCCGACTGTACCAACACGATACGTTCAAAATCCATATAAAACAATGAACAAAATACCTGAGCCTGCGGAAAACAAATGCTTCATATCTGGGTCCATGTTGCCTTTTGCTAATCTCTCTGCTTTGAGCCCCTCAGGATTGCAGAGAGTGTTTTCACCTGATGCTGAACACTTTGCAGAACTTGGCTCAGAGAAATTCTGAAACGATTCCTTAACACCAATCACAGCAATCGGGAGCAAAAATGAGTGCCGCACCTCCGCGTCCTTTGATCTCTTGTCAACTGGACCATCTTCATCAGATTTCCTCCTCTTGGTCGACCCTTCCTTCTCGCATCCTTCGCCAGTTAACGACAACGAGAGTTGGCTGAACTTTGTTTTATCTCTTTCTCGTACAAAACGGAAGAAGGCTGATGAAAGAAAACAATGAAGTGCAATCAAAGCAGTGGATGACACGTACCTCTGAAGAGAGGGTACTTGGCAGGGTTGTCAGTGAACAAATCAGCGACTATTGCAACCATGGCGTCATAATCGTGACTGGTTTTGTACGCCCTCATGGCATGGACAAATTGCTTGTATGAATCCACACTCAGCGTTTTCTTCACCTACGTGTATTTAAGCGTTAATTAATCGCAAAGTGATCGAGGGCAGAAAAACCTACATTGGCCAAATACTCTTCTGCTGACTGCAGGTTTTCCTTCGTGACGTCTGTTGATTGCTTTAATCCCTGCATGATTTGACGTTAAAAATAGGAAATGGCAAACACAAAAAGAAAAAGAGGAAATCGCAAAAAAGCAAACCTTGATCATAATTTTCCTTTTGCTTTTTTGTGATGCTTCTTGAATCTTAGGGGCTAAACATTCAACCTGAAAGTCATGAAATGTATAACCAGGTTTAATTGTGAGGTGTACAGAAACATACAGTCGCCTGTTCATCTAGATCTAGAGGGTTACAGTGATCCTAAAAGAGACAAATGAAATTGGATGAGTGTTCAAACAGTTGGATGAAACCTCAGATGATGAAAGTGCAGAGAGCAGGTTTTGATCTTTGCTGATGGTCTTGGAGGTATATGGAATATCGTACTGCGCTCCTAGTCGTTTCAGTGACAGCTCTGCCGCTTCTGCAGATGGTGAAAACACAGATAAATATAATTAACAAATGCCGTTGTTATATGGTGAAGAATAAACACGGAATTTACCATCAAACTATACTAATTTTACATTGTGACAAATACCTTTTTTCTTCAAGCTCGGAACTTCGGAGAGAACAGATGATGATTTCTTGAGATCAGTGAGAGAGGCGAACGAGGGTTGGAAGTGAGCTCCTTCACATCCAGCACATCCAGCTGGCATCCGGTGTTTGGATGGTCGCGGCTGAGGCATCTGAATAAACAACACAGGCATCACTGCGGCTGCAATTAAGACCGGAAAAATCACCATTCGTTCAGCCTCCTTGAAGAAAGCGATCATATCACGAACGGCCATGCCAAACTGAGAGTACCTCTGGCACTTTGGACGCACCCACGATGGCAACTGGTTGATCGCTCGTTGATCTGCAAATCTAGCAGACAAAATGTGAATAAAGTGGTAAAAAAAAAAACCTCCCAAACCTTCGGTCGCAGAGAATGATGGCGCCAAAGTCATCCTTGTGCCGAATGACCCGACCAATAGCCTGATTGACTGCTCGTGTAGCCTGCTGGCCGTACCATTCTTGACCAGTCAGACCCTAATATTTACGAGTGTGAAAAGGTCAACAAGTGCATTACATCAATACCTTTCCTCCAGCTCTGCGTGTCTCATCGAGGAATTTCATCTTCAGCATAACTTTGGGGTCCATCCGAGGAGGGTAAGGTAACCCCGTGATCACGACCGCTCGCCCATTGCGATCGGCAAAATCGAGTCCCTCACTAACCTGGAGCAACTGTATGAGTCAGAGAAAGACACGCCTCAGGGCCCACCTTGCCACGACACACGGCAGCAAATGTAGCTCCGTTACAAGTGTCGTCATTGATTTTATCGTAATATGCGGCCATTGTGGTGTTAAACTCATGCTTGTTTCTTGGTTCCACATAAACCGACTTCATCTGATCCATGCGTGACCACAGCGTCCCACTCTGTAATGCTAAACTGCGTAACCACAGAAACAGCATCATGATGAAACCCACTCACCCGCCAATTGGTGACGCACTGATCCATAACGGGATACGAGGGGAAGAAGAGTAGAAGTCCGTGGGGAACAATGCGGGAGAAATTGACTGCAGGCGAATGAAACGAAGAGTACTACAGAGTGATCACCAACCAACTGCATTGCCCAGGGATTTCTGGTAAGATTCCTTGAATCTGGTGTTGTAGTCTGAGCAGAGAGGCTCGTTATCAGGGCCTTTGGACAGGGTCCCGACCCACACCTGTTTGGGGTCAATGACGTGAGGGTTCTCCAACTCAATTTGGAAATCACTGCGCGTGAGAGAATGAGATATAAACGAAATGATCCCAAAGCAGTTGGCTCACATTCCCATTTCACTCTTGAAGGAGGATATCGGGGAGAGCGTTCCACTTGTTAGAATGATACTTTTCACGCCCCTTGAGATCAAATCCAGCATAGTATGACTAGGGCTGAAGCACCAGTAACTCAGGGTGCGTCCTGTGATGTCATTACATTTGATAAGCAACAAGAAGCTCAAGAGAATTGTTCACCTGTTTTGGCGGAAGTAGGAGCAGCTCCCCAACCAGAACTTTTGCTTTTGAAATTATCAGTGGGCGTTTGTCGGATGTGTACCCTGTAGGACTGTGCTGCCATCTGCTGGTGGTTTATTAAGTTAGTTCGGTCACTGGCAGGCTCTTTACTGAAGACAATCTGCAGAGATCAAATTGTTATAAAATCAACTCAGGTAGAAAAAAAAAAAAAGGTGAACCACCTTGATCATATCAGCAAATTTTGAGATGGCATTTCCTCGTGAATTAAATGCAGTTGAACTGGAACCTGCAAGAGTCAGGATCATAAAAAAGAGGATAAGAGTAACTTTTGTGACAAACCTTCGTTAGATAGACACTGAACCAACTTATCCAATAATTCCAACACTTGTGTTTTGGTCTCAAAAGTAATGAGCGTCTTGGCCAGTAAATCAAAGATATAACTACACGAGAAAAGATCACGAAATGAGGAAACAACACTTGGTGGAGAACTGGAGGTGAGACCAAACCTGCCAGGTTTTGTGATGCCTTCTTTGGGATTCGGCAATGGTACCTCATCGATAGCCGATTCTAAATTCATCAACATCACTAGAAGAGATTAAAAAGAGTCACATAATCTAGTAAATGAATGAATAAATAGTAAATGAATGAATAAACATATACAAATACATGCAACTCTAGCGCCCCTAAGATCCAAATGCAAATGAAATGGCAAACTCTCTAGGATATATTTAGTCCTTTATGAATTCTTTGGTCAGCCAGAACCAAATCCGAGCACTTATAACAACATCAACTCTAAAATAGACCAAAACATTAATAGCACAAAACCTACTTTTCACTTTGAGCACATCTTGCAGCTCCAAGTCAACTCCTCCTTGTTCGGAATTTGTTCCAAAATCAGCGGAGAGGACTTCATCCGAACAGAGCTCCTGCAACCGGCCAGCCACAGAATCCACTTCACGCATGGCGCTAGCAATGTCAGTGGAAGTGAAATCAAACGAAGCACTATCTTCACACATTTTCTCCTGTTACATGAAAACATATGAATTATCAAACAAAACTGCAAATAACACTGACTAAATTGTGAGCTTCATCAAATATAACAATGTTGCCTTGTAGTTCAACTCCATGTGCTTTTCTTGACTGAAATGGATTGCAATTAATTAAAATATTTCAAGTTGAAATTCCCACTTTAGGATCAAGAAGGTAATTGTACGGCAGGAAAATAATATCAGCATCATTTTTCAATTCTCGAGCCACATAATATGGACAACAGCTGATAAGAAACCAAGTGGGTCAGTGAGCAAAAGAACAAAAAAAAAAAGAGAAGCACAGACTTCATTTTTTTCCCCTGAACCACCAGATCTTCAATGTCCATCAACTGATTTGTGAAGTTGTGCTTGGCATCTGCAGAAAATTCAGCTTTACTCAGGCAAAATTATGAGATCCCACTCACTGTCCATATTGTTGTAGAAATGACAGGTACGTGAAGTCACCTTGGATCGACACATATGGACCTGAACACAATATATATAGAGGAAAATAACACGAGAGAAGTCAGAAACAAATGATCTACCTTAACAGTGTTACTTTCTTCTTTCATCACTTGAGGGTGAATGCACATTTGCTCACGTGAACCAAGTACACTGACTTTGAAACTGGAAGAAAGTGAGCCACAAGATATATTTCAAGGACACTCACTCACTGGCTGTACGCTGATCTCTTCAGTTCCTGAATAACCTGAGTGAGCTGTGAATGCGTTCGTGATGCGTAGATAATCTTTGGGGGAGCTAAGAGAACTGATTCAAGTGAAATTCCATGAAGCCAATACCCACCAAGCTCTCCGTTCCAAACACCAGCCGCCTCATTCAACTTCCCGGCCAAATCTTGCTTCCCGACATTCAAGCTGCCCTCTCCTCCATCGTCAGCATTCGCCTGTGCAATATTCCAACGCTGCGAGGTGATCTGCGCTCGCTTAGTCTCAAGCCATGCGAGACTGGAGCAGAGCAGGCAGAGGGTTTTACCCGTGCCTGTAGGGCTTTCAAGGATGGCGTTCTGGCCCTGGGTGTAAGTTCAATGATAAGGAATCATCAGATGGAGTTCTATAACAAACCGTCTTCAGACATGAGACCACGCTGCTCATGTAATCCACTTGGCAGGGGTAGGGGTCAAAGGGGAAATTCACACTCACCCCGGACGCCTCAACCAAGGGCATTGTGCTCAAACGCTGGCTCAGTGGCTAAGTGGCAAATTGATGCAATCTGAAAACACAATTGACGCCAAATTTATCAATTAGTCTCTTATTTTTGTGAATTGTGAATTTCCCTGATTTGATCGAAGATTCATAATAGCAAAGGATTTACGGACCTATTAAAGCAGAAAATGCCTGTGTCATTGTGTGGAACTCAATTTCATCTGCTCTGCAAACCGGCACACAAATTGAGTCTACAGGAGTACAGGGTAATTGCACAACTTTCGCGGCTGCCAGCCTTTTTCTTAGTAAAAGTAGGACGTTGGTGTTAAAGGGAGGGAGAACTGGTTAAAAATTGACTTTGAGTCGTTATTTGATGCACCATAAATGATTCCTATGCCTGGCCCACACAAGGAATATCATCGCTAACGATTTCGCGGGCGATATATTGCTAACTAGGCGTGACGTCAGCAGCTGTGATGAAACACCGAGTTCCCCATCTGTTACAATGGGCCTCGTCATATCAGCGTGTCCTGCGACTAAACCCTTGGATATTTTTTTTTTTTCTTTTCGGAAATAGATAGAATAATCATTTTGCCACCAGTCAGGCGCGAAAAAAAAATATTTTTCGCTATTTTTCTTATTTTAACAAGCGATTTTCTAGTACACCTACCATGTTTCTCATCCTGAAACAGTAAAAAGGTCAGCCAGAGTGCACCACGCATGCGCTTTCGTTTCGTAAACAACAAAGATGTCCTTTTATGGCGAAGATGCTCTGCTCTGATTGGCTGAAATCGATAGCTTCACGAGGGGAACGGAACCAATCAGCCATCAGCCAAACCAAGCCATCAGCTGACGTTTGCCTCCTATACTTCGCAATGGAAGCCATTCTCCCATAGGCGCAATGCTAACCCCGATATTCGGAATGCATTATTTCCTTACGCTTGCATCCAGGCATGGTGTTTTTGGCACGGAATGCTATCAATTGGTGCTATGAGTCAATAGAACATCACTTAAAATTTAGTTCCCCATCCCTTTAAGCAGTAAATCTAAAACCCGGATCAGTTGTTGTGGACGCTGTTATATTTGGGGGATTATCTGCGTGAGAATCGTAAGGTAACGTGGAAGCCTAAAATTTTAATTAGTGTGGGCCTGACACGGTAGGGCTGATCCAGGGGCGATCGAGATCAGCCATAGAATAGAGCTACGACAAACCCTGCTTGTAATTAGGGCTGGGCGGATATTGCTTCAACACGGATACACGGATAACGGATATCCGTGTTACTAATATCCGACGGATACGGATATTTATGCCAAAACACGGGAGCATGCACCTGCAGCGTAATGCCCCAGCGTCTGGCACACGCTGTGAGCGGGAAAGCCACGCTCTGTCTGCAGCAATTGAAGACAAGCTACTGCTGTCATCCTTCTTGTACATTTCTTTTATCAGAAAGTTCAAAATAAGTTTCAAGAGGCATCGCACATGCAGACAGCTCGCTTGCCTGTCGATTTCACAGTGGTGAATTCCTTATCAGCGCAAGCTATTTCAAGTATTTTTCCCCAACTTCACGAGTTGCAGATTATAAGCCCAAGACGGAACGACAGTAACGTGCACTTTGTGCTACAGTGTACACTGTACACTTTCAATAAACATGATTCGGAAATGTACAAACTTAGTAACTTCATGAGGCGCAAGTCAGTTCATAGCAATTATTGTTCTATAGAAAGTTTGAAATAATTCAAGTCGCTAGATCGCCAAGTCGGGGGCCTAGCTACATGTACTAGTGATTATAGAAATGGTTTCTTATATGATGTTTTAGCACTCTTAATTGAATCAATTATTATTAGTCTATATTAACATTAACCATTTCAACATGGTTCAAGGTCGAGAAAGTGATGAAATTCAGTGCTGTTTGTGGTTCACACGAAAACTGCTATAGACAAAAGCAAAATAAAATTGAAAAATAAGCACTAAAGGAGATAGGAGGAGGGCATAGAATTGTGTTTATTTAAAACAAATCAGAATTAGCGCATTGTTGACATCGTGTTATCTTGTAATTGACATCGCTCAGCTTCAGTGAGCAGCGTTTGTGTGCGGAATGGCTGTGCGCTACGCTCACTGTACGCTCAAAACAAACACTTAAAATTTACACTATCCGTGTTCAACTATCCGTGTTGAAACACGGATAGTACTGAACACCCCCAATATCCGTGCTGTCACGGATATCCGCCCAGCCCTACTTGTAATCAAAAGTTAGCTCCCTCATGCAGGGAAAGATAAAGAGATTTGCAAGCAGATCGTACCACCGATGACGCGCTCGCAAAACGGCAACTCCTCCGCGATAATGTTTGGAGCGCCTTTTACACACTTTTCACTACAAAAACTTTTTTTCACTAGTAACATTTATTTGTATTGTTGTGCAGATCATTATGATGCTTAGCATGTATCATGGTAAAGCTTAATCTCGTTCCAAGACTCCTATTCTTATAAGGATAATCATCCCTTCAGATTATGGCTATATCAAAGTATATCATCATCATATAGTATATGGAGTTAGGTAATGCTAGCCCTTTAAGTTCCAAAGTTGTCAGCTGCTTATAGTCTTGTTCCAAGCCTTTATATTGATAATTCCCCACAGATTATCAATATGGCTACAGAATGCAGCTATCATGCTAGCTCCCCAAGCCGTAGCGTGTGTGGGAACTGCTCCGCTACCCTTGGGGAGCTACTATCATGCTATGTCCCACAGGGGCCCGAGGGGTCTTACCAGTAAGTGAGCAGATATGGACCAAACTTAGCACAAATTCTCGGGCGAGGTCTGTAGACCCATTGGGCTCGCTGTAGTATGTCAGCTAGACCAAACTCAATGCAGTGAATGCCTACTGTCTATACATGTAATATATACTCATAATACTGTCTAGAAGGCTGCATAGGCATTTCGTGTAACCAGAGCCCACTGGACTGGTAAGACTTCCGGACCCTGTGCACTGGTAAGACTTACGAGTTACTCACTTACTTAGAGTTAGAGTTAGACTGAGAGTGAGACTCCCTCAGAGTCCCTGTGCTCAGAACACAAGGCTTTAAACATGTACTGGGGAAATGACAAGGAGCAATCGTGATAAGCATCATAGATATAACAACAGATGAGCACCTCTTGCAGACATTTGAAACATTGGTGACATCAAATTCGTGTATTTTGCTTTTCTTGACTGGTTAGCAAAAGTTCAACAAGGCCGCCATTCTCACGAGGGATCCTTCATTGCTTAAAAAGTTCAACTCTCATAACGTTCATTCTTCTCTTTACATTATGAAACCCATTGTGTAACACTCAGTTGCCAGTTGGCCGCTCCGACCGAACTGGACTGGTGCTGTGGCGTCGTCTGCTCGTTAGACAATGTTATGAAACCAGGTTTATGGGAAATTGGTGAACAATTCTGAACATACAATCATATGGATATACTTTTGCTATCAATGTACATGCATTTACTAGTTTGTACAAACTGTACAGTGTACACGCATACTACCTTTAATTTGTTCTGAATTATAGAATATTGTTTATACGTGTACAATTGTACATAATAAACAAAGTTTTAGAGATAAGAGATAGGGAACCCAATTACATAATTAGGTATATCCGTTTAAATATTGGTATCGCGAAAGCATGACCTACATGTAATGCAATACAGTACACACCTAATTATATGAAAATAAGAAAACACATGGCCGAGTATTTATTTATTAATTCACAGTAACATGCATAAAGACAATATTCAGAGTCCCAAAACAAATAAACAAAAAAGCACATATTGAGATTCACATAAGAAATGTTCATAATTAACGCATCAATTAACGTTGAACTCGTTTCATGGGCGATTTAACTTTTAAATAATTCATAATTCTAGATGCAATTCAACAGTTATTTCTGAATTTCCAAGTTTATCTTAATAAATTAGTTTAAAACTTGAGATAATTTTTTTAAAGAAGAAAAAAAACACAGCTATAGAATGTGCCAACATAGTCTGGAATGGAGAAAAGTATTGCACATCCATAAGAATAAATGATATTGAAAAAAAAAAAACCTCAATCAAGAGGTCATAAAATGAAACGAATTCAGGGATGCATGTGCACAGAAAATGAGGAAGACCAAACATGAAAGTCAGTTTCCACTAGAAATATTGACTTAGAAAAAACAAAAATAACAAAAACATAAGCAGACATTCTTTGGGATTGAACACAGCGACATAATTAATTATACTGATTGGATTTGCACCGAAAATGAATCCTTTATTCTGAAAACAGAAAAACTAATTCACTCCGGCAAGAGAAGGAACAAAATAATTATTCCGAATAAATAAGACGAATTGGTAATAATTAAGAAAAATTTAAGAAATTGTTGACACAGAGTTCATAAACCATCACCAAATGAACAACATTTAGGCAGATATATTTTGACTAGATATGTGCAGCAAATAGATATTTCGACTAGTAAATTCTCATTATGGCATTATGTAATATAGGTCCAAAATATTTCATGACTAGATTCATATGAGAGCAAATCTGAGCTCAATAAATACAAAAAAACAAAATAAAATCAAAATAAGTAAACTAATTTCTCAACGTAAATCGAATACAAGTTGGAATTGTTCTGGGCAAAAATCTGCATTAGATAAGGTTGAACAGAGAAATGCATAGCAAATAATGTATTTGCGGTTTAACAGAATAAATCATCTTTTGAGCAATATAAAAAAAATATCAATGAGCATAAACTTTGATGAAGCAATAATTGCAGAGAATTTTTTTTTTTTAGAACTGAATGCCGGCCACTGCCTGCTTGAGGACCGCAAGCACATTCGGTTCTTGCCCATCCTGTTCACCAGTGAACAAACCTTGCAACTGCACTAAATAATCATCCAGGTTTTCTTCATTAAGTTCAGCTGGTTTGTTGGGCAAGTGAGGCGTTCCTTGCAAGCAGCGGATCAGAGACGTTCGCATGTTAGATAACTGCTGCAAGAGACTTGACGTTTTCTCTTCCAGCGAGCGGTTGTCTTGCGCATGTTGCTGAATACGACTCTCCATGCCAAAGATCTCCTGTTTCAGCTGAACCATCTCACTCTCCATCTGCGCATTGGATTCCTCCAGCGCCCCAATCTCTTCATCCAAACTCTTCATTTCTTCATCGTTTTCTAACCCTGCTTCTGCACGTGCTTGTATCGCCTGGATTTCCTCCGGACTCAAGCGAGCTCTCTTCATAGCTGCCGCAGCATGAGGACATCCCGCCATGTTGCGGTGTGTAACTGATGTGCCATTCAGATGTCCTGAGCCATCACATCCAGGGGTCGGGCAGCTTTAAGTTAAATCAATAGAAATAAAAATAGAATAGAAGTCATGAAAGCACACACTCTACCTTTCTAGTTTGAAGCCAAGAGGTCTGTTGAGGATGGTTGAAGCCGGCTCTTGGGTGCCGTTGGTGAAAGAAGAAGCAGGACGATGAATGCGTCCTCTGTTGGCAATGGGGCAACCAGACGCGCTGCAAAAATGAGTGAGCAGACAGTTGACACAAAACCGAGACCAGACCTGCGATGGGAGAGGTATTTGCCTGTCACGTGACCAGAGCCATCGCAACCTGGAACTGGGCATCTGAAAAACAGCGGAATATAGAAATTGCACTAATTCATAATAACTACTCACTTGAGTGGCTCCATACCATTCTCAGCTAATTCTTTGAGCAGTGACTTCTTAAGCTTGCTTGCTCTTGGGCAGCCGGATAAGCTCCGATGAGAGGCATAATTACCAGTAATGTGACCGGAGCCATCACAGCCGGGAGTAGGGCACCTAAAACTCAGACCAAGGCACAGTTGGCACAAAAGCTCAAAGAAGG
This sequence comes from Capitella teleta, assembly GCA_000328365.1. Taxonomy (NCBI): domain Eukaryota; kingdom Metazoa; phylum Annelida; class Polychaeta; family Capitellidae; genus Capitella; species Capitella teleta. The sequence goes on from KB309137.1 coordinate 572,811, forward strand.
ATAATGCCGCTCACTTTTGGTCACCAGAGGCTCCTGGAATCAGCGACCTGTCGGCCAGAGGACAACCGGACAGACTCCTGTGTGAAGCATAATTGCCAGAGATGTGCCCTGACCCATCACAGCCCGGCGTGGGGCAAATAGAAGGCTCTTTACTTCCTTTAGGAGAATTTGAGTTGCTGTAGGCAAGAAGACAAGCAACGGATTTGCTTCTGGGGCTCACAGGAGTCACAGGGGTCGTACCACCAGTGGGCGACCTGCAAAGCATGATATGAAAGCATTCATGCTTCAGGCGTTTACTGACCTTGCTTCATCACCAGGCATATCTGGAGAAGACGCGCCATTCACCTGTTCCACTGGGGAATGCAGCATGACGCTTCCTAACACAGGGCTTCCAGGTGGCATACTGTCATCATCATCACTGTCAGACGAGGAGTCTTGTTGTGATATGGGACTGCTGGGTGTGGTCAAGCTCTCATTCATCTCAGCCGGCTCATCCGTTGCCACAGCTGATGGTGAATTGCCAAGCACAGGAGTCTCTCCTAAGACTGGCAATTCGATGGGCAAGTGATGTAGGGGAGGGGGTGACTGGGTGGATGTGACCAAGGTGGGAGTCCTCATGAAGTTTATAGGGTTCTGACTGTCTAGAGTCTTCTTGGAGAAATCCATGGGTTCCTGTTGTACATCCCTCGCTCCCTCACCAGATGCAGTCGCCTTCTTCAGGCTCAAATCCAGCGTCATGGTTGAGCTAGCAGGAGGGCTTTCCTTAATGCTGAGGTTCAGAGGAGCACTGTGAGCATCATAGGGGACCTGTGGCTTGAAGTGCGGCTGTTTGCTCAGAATGTTCGGCCTTTCCGGCATATGCAGAGGGGTGCCAGGAGATTTGCCTTTGGGTGATCCACTGGAGCCAGGGGATGAGGGAGTCTTCAGCAGACCCAGGCCTGAAGGGTCCACTACCACTTGTCCTGGAGGTCTATTGTACTTCTCCAGCTCTTTAGGCAGGTTTGTTCTGGGTGTGGGTTGAGCTATGCACGGGAACTCACCCTGCGGGCCCTCTGGTAGGTCAAGCTGCTTGGTGACGATCATCGGCCGCAGGACACGGTCCGAGGAGCCTTGTCCAGCTGCAAGCACAGACAATTATCAAAAGAGATTACAAAAACATACAGACTTCAATAGATTGAGTACAACATCAACACACTTCAATGATAAAATAAGAAAATAATACATGTAATATAGAAAATATAAACTGAAAATAACACAACAACTAACCACAACAGAGGGAGGAAGAGAGCTCTTGGGATCCTCAGAATTTGCAGAATGAACAACACCAGTTCTGCTGAGGAAATGAAAAGGGTCTGCCACCAAAATGAATGTACGGAAATTGAAAACCTCAACAGCAACAAAAATAATTAAGGAATTAAAATCAATGATGTGACACTCCAGTGATGACGCTATGAACACTGAGCTTCTGCTGAGCTGCAACAGTTCACAGAAACAAGCTTTTGCCAAAATATGTGAACAATTAACCCAGAACATATAAAAAGAGTGAAAATTCTCAAGACCACAAAAAAAAAATACAATAGATAATCACCATATACCACAGAAAGAACACTACCTGCATCAGGAGACTGAGGCATGGGATTGACCAAGGCAGTGGACACTTTTTGTTCTTGTGTACACACGTCCTGTGGTGGGGACGGCATCTCGTGTGTCGGCGCAGGAGCAGGTGGGGCCCCAGATGCGCCCTGAGCCTGAGGGGGGTTGATGGACGTGGTGCTTGTCTTGCGCACTCCCTGTTGAGTCATCTTGCTCATGGCCGCAATAGGACAGCCGGACAAACTGACAACGGATTCAGATTTTGGAATCATTCTCAAGGGTAAAGTGAGTGCACCTTCTGTGGGAGTTACGGTTGCTGTTTACATGTCCACGACCATTACATCCGGGGGTTGGGCATCTGTAGATATAATTGATTGAGTGATTGATTGGATGAATTATTGATTACTTTTACCTAAGCACAGAATCATTTATGGACAGCACTGAAATGACGAGAGAAAAAATTATAAAATTTATGTCGGTGAATGTTTAAGCCAACTCACATTCTGCAGTTGCCTTGTCCTTTCGTGGGCATCCAGACAAGCTGAAGAGGAAGAACAGCACGAATGCAATGCTATCATGCTACTCATGCAAACTAAGTGAGAGACAGTACCTTCGGTGGTGAGAGTAGAGACCAGTCGCATGCCCCGTCCCATCACAACCAGGCGTTGGACATTTGCTATCTGCATGAAGAAATAGTGATTGCGAAGAGATTTCTGTGGACGCCATACCCTTCTTCCCTGGCTCAGGCATCAGCCCCAGTGTGAACCTTGGAGCCTCGGGTGAGAAGCTCTTAATTGGAGAATGGAGCTTGGACCGATCCTGCATGACCATTTGACTACTCTGGTGGGCGATTTGCTGAGACGCCTCGTGGGCAGCAACAGTCAGGGCGTGAGAAGCGCTCATTTTGCTGGGCTGACTGACTGACACATCAACTGGTTTCACATTTAGCTGGGCAAGTGAGGCGTTTATCTGCTGAGGGTTGGGCAAGTTGGGGGGTCTGATCTGCAGAGCACTAAGCGCTGTGGCTCCAAGAGTCATGTTGGTGGTCTTGAAATCGTCAGGTCGGGTGGTGGGTAGCTTAACAGGCAACTGCATGGTCTGCATCTGCACCTGTTGCTGTTGTTGCTGTTGTTGCTGTTGTTGTCTGGATATGAGGGGTTGGGGAGAGAGTTGTGGAATCTGCTGATTACGAGGGTGGTTGACAGTATTCAACTGCGGAGACAACTGTGGCAGGGACTGATCTTGTGGAGCAACCTGCGCCTGAGCAATGACCATGTGAGGTCCAAGCTGCTGAGTGGAGGCAGCCGACAGTTGAATGGGCATCTGGAGCTGAGTGAGATGAGCTCCTTGGCTGATTGTGGCTGCAATAGATGTTGACACTTGGCAGCTGGATACAGAACGAGCATTGCCAGCCTGGATCTGCAAATGAGGAAGTCGCAGCTGAAGAGGCAGCAGCTGAGACGTCTGAAGCGTGATGGGCTGTGGAAGCGACATTGGCAAGTGCACGAGAGGAGTGTGTTCTTGGTGGCTGATGGTTGCAGTGCTACTTGGCTGTACAGGGGATGGATCCTGCACCTTTATAATGGGCTGCACTAAATTGGTGGCTTTTGGCTTCAGGGCACACACCTCCTGAGACGGTGGCGCTGAAGCTGGCAGAGCGACGGGCAACTTCATGCACGCAGCTGATGCAGTGTTTGCACAAGGAGCAGGGGAGGCAGATGCCATATCCCCTGGGGAGCTGGTCCCCGGGGTGAGATCAGGAGACGGAACACATTCCAAGGGAGGCGCCACCTCAGCTGCCGCATCGTACGGCGCTAGATTCACCACCGGTTTCTCCGCTGGTTTTGCCTCCTTATTTGAGGTTTCTTCTGTGGATTTCTCTGTTGATTCTTCCTCTGCTAAATCCATGATGAGATTGCACGATTCGTCCTCATCCAGGGATTCTGTGTCATCAGTTTCTTCTTTCCTCTCTCTGGCTTCTGCGTTTGCTGATTGCAATGATGCGCATTCGCGATCGATCTTCAATAAACTTTCAACCGCATCATCTTTCACATAATCTGCTTTCTCCTCAAGCGGGGTTTTCTCAGCTTTTGTGGCGGCAACTTGTGCTGCTTCTGGAAGCTTTTCCGCGCAATCTTGTTTGACTAAAGGCTGCATCATTCCTCCTGGTGATGGTTCTGACTCTATCGGCTTCTGAACTTCTTGACACAACAGTGGAATCTCCTTCTCAGCAACCAGATCATCCTCTTCATCATCGTCATCATCATCGTCCATTTCAACAACTTTCAAAATCTTTTTTGGTTTGCTTTTCTTGCTTGTTCTACTTTTTGGTGGACCAGCGATAGGTTCAACATCTCTGCTGGGACTGAAGTTAGGGAACGGATCTGAACCCTCCCACTCTCCTGACAGACTGCGCAGTGCTCGCTCTGTCTCTTGGAAGAGCTTCTTCTCCTCGTCCATGTCAGTGGAGTCATCCTCCTCCGTGTCCATTGCAGCCTCAGAAGCAGCGTCTCCCTCCTCATTCTCCATCTTCGACACTTCGTTTGTTTTCTTTTCAATCGTATCAATTTCTTCGGCATTCTTCTTGCTTTTATCTTCAACTTTCTCTTTAATACATGTTTTTTCAGTTGGTTTCTTTATTTTCTTCTCTTTATTTCCTTCAGATGTTTCTTTGTTCTTCTTTGCTGATGACTTTTCTGCACTCGTGCCTAATTTTGCTTTCTTCGCCGCAGGCCCCTGTTCCCGCTTGGCTTCTCTCTCCTGCTTCCGTTTCAGCGCTGCCAGTGGACACGCCTGGGCCCTACAGAGCAAACACATCTCATATTATTGTGAAAACAATTTTCTTCATGGATGTATCATGTTCAAGACGAGGAAAAAATATAATTACAATCATATTAATGATTAAACAAACCTGAATACAGCTGCCATACCCTTGAATGACCAAAAAAATGGTATAACCAGATTGAGTATATTTTAATAAACATTTGATTCACAAAACTCATATAGGGGCTATTCTTGCTTTTAGAAGGAGAAGAAGAAATAAAACATGCCCAAAAAATCTCAGAAAGAAAAGAGAACTCACGATCGATGCCGAGCATATTTTCCGGTGATATGGCCAAGTCCTATGCATCCTTCAGTTGGACAACTATAGCGAATAAACAGAATACTTTTAGTTTAATTAGAATACCAAAAGCAAATATTCAAAGAGAAGATTGTAAATGCTCAAGGCATTCAGAGTGAGGGGCAAAGTATGACAAACGAGGCTCACCTTGTTGGCTCTTCGTCCTTCTTGGAACTTGTAGGAGGATTAGGCGAACTGGATGACCCACTTTCATCTGGGGGTGGAAGGAATATTTCAGAGTATTATATAACATAGTTTTCACACTTTGGTCTGTATAATTAAAAGATGGAATTTTTCTAAAGCATGTCAAAGTACATGCAGTGTACACCCGATTGTTGTGGTGATAACTTTTGATAATTTCGGATGGTGACGGAGAAAGTTGATCTCACCACTCTTGGCCGCAGCTGGGGTCTTGGTCTTGGCGGTCTTCATCTCGGGTCAGCAGCATATAGGGTGCCGGAAGGGGGCGCTCGTGGCAGCACCTGTCGCGACAGAAGCAAACCATCTCATTACTCATGCCTGTTGTCATGGCAACGCGAATTGATCAAGGGCGTTGCGAGAGTGTCTCGTATGCCGAAGAATGCTTAGAACTCAGAAGAGCCAAGAGAACCAATCGATACACGTTCAAAATGAAAACAGCCGACGCTGATGAGTTCAAAATCGATCACTCGATCCCCAAGTCGTTCCCTGTTGTACGTATTCGTACGCATGCCGTACGAAACGCACGTGTGCAACAAAGTGCGCGCTTCCGTAAGATCAAGATGTGCTGATAGCACACGTGCGCGCGGCTCCGGTTCTTGCCCCAACTTGACCAGATTTATAGATGGAGAACTTGTAGAGGAGCCTGAGGAGGGATGAGGAAGGGGTAAGGGAGGGAGGGAGGGGGGTATTAAGGAAGGAAGTCGCACCTCAAGGGCGTGCGTGTATGGCCTACTGTTAATACGTACTTGGCCATATACCTGAGTCAATCGACTAAAGTTAGCAACGGCTGCGTATTTTGTATTCCCATGTGCATGCACGTTATGCAATGTTCAGTACATATATATATTATCCTCAGTGAAACTTTGATGCGAGCGTCTCACAGTCAACCCGCATGCAGCGTACTAGCATGCTTTTATTTATAGGAACACGAAATACTTAAAAGAAGGCCTCCATATGCAGCGAGTGCATATTCAGCTGCTGCCTCTAAAACTGGACCTAGGCCTAATTAAACAAACAAAAATATCCGACGATCGCTAACAAAAGCAACGAAGACGATATAAAAGTACAAGAACGTGATGCGCGAGTGAGAAAGGAGGTTGGATTGAGTGCCAAGTGCACTTCGCAGGGGACATCCCTATAGTTGAAGTTGAGGCGCCGTAATCCTTCCCCGTTCCCTCAGAGGGACATCCGGGATGAGGACCGCATAGCAGCAACAGCGGCAGCAGCGCATTCGATCGAGTCCCAGTGCGCCAGATTCTCTTCCGTGCGAACAACGATTTTTATACTCGTGAGCTTCTAGGAAGCTCTAGGAACATTAAAATTCGATGGCATATTGCCGACATACATTTCAGGTTTGTCATCATGAAAATCAATTATGGAAATCTATAGCTATACATAATGTATGCAAATTAAACATGGAAAATTCAAAGTGAGAATTACGAGAAGTTACATTATCGGTACATGTACGATATTGTATATTATTTCCAGTTTTCCACGCCATCGGCCTGGTTGTAAATTATACTGCACACCTTTTGTGTTACGTGTAATTAAATGAAAGCAGTAAAGGTGGCAGTTATATGGGGCTGGATGGATGAATCTATATATGTAATTATCATATGCCTGGCTTCCAATAAAAACAATAGGTCAACTTAGTGAAATTAAACCATGGCTATACGCGTTGGCCGACTTAAACCTCGCCATATATTTACTTGTACAATGTGTACTTCCTTATTCAGATCCTTCAGACACACGTGAAACTGAGTAACGCGAAGGCCTACCTTAGGCCTACATTAAAAGCCACGCGATCATCGCATAAACACGACTCGAACCAACTCACCAAAAGCGGCGTTATTTCAGCTGCAGTAGATGTCAAACGAAACTTGTTCGACTCGGCTGCACTCTCTTCGCATCCACGACGCTATCTGATTTCGACAGGATGAACTGGACACCGAGCGGGTCGAAGTCGACGCAAGGCAGCACTGCTTTGACGAATTTCTTCACCTTATCTGGTCGAACACAGGAGCCGTGAATGGGGCTACGACGGCAGCAGCAACAAAGTTTGCATCATGACAGGAAAAATCGATACTCGCACAGCCAACTATGCACAAAGCTGTGAGCTGCAGTGCTTGTCATGCGGCCGAGAGGGCTGCGGCAGCTGAGGCGGCGGCGCAACGCTGGCTGCATCGAACGCTGCTGCGAAAACGACTCCGAGAAAGGAGAAGATGCTGCTGCTGCTGCTGCTGCTGCTGCTGCTGCAAATGTGCATGGCGAGGCTGCATCCTTCGCTGAGTTGGGCCGGCAGTTTTATTGCTCTCTTTGTACAAACGCCTGGTCATGTTAACGCATTATGCAAGTAACCAATGATGCTTACTATCTATATATGCCTATATGGTAGCTACTATAGCTAGTATGTAAAAGAAAGGTTGCCGTATTTGTGGATTCTTAAACTGTATAAGTTAATGATGATGTTGATTGAGTTCATTTTTTCGTGAGCATTATTGGGAGGAAAAAATTCAATCGATGAATCGGTGACGAGAATAGCAAACAATTCACGAATAATTTATGATCCCAGGAACAATGGTTGCATATATATATATATATAGCAGAAGCATATAATATATATATATATATACGCTGTAAAACACTGTCAATTACTAACTGATGTCAGCTGAACGACATGAATACATCATAAATGTATAATTATTGCTTTCTGAAAACTCAACCTTCAAATTCACAACATGTATCTGAATCAGCAAAATCCTCTGCGTTTTGTTCTGCGGTTTTCAATGCAATTTTTCGATTTATTGACAACACATAATTTAACCAATCGATCGATCTCGGAAATCTCGAAACGCAGAACTCTAATATGCGCCTGATCTTCATTATGCATTACATTAATCACAATCAGCTCCTTTTATTGCACTTCATTACCTTGGATCTGTGCCGCGAACTCCGATAGAATAATCAAAACTTTGTCTTTCCGAGTTCCACGCTTGGAAAACTTTCTGGGAAGTTATTAACGGCACAAAGCTTGTTGGTGCACCTGCCTCACTCGACCCTGCCTCCGAGTCACAGCTGTCACTGCAGGGCGTTCCACTTCGGTGAACACAAGCTGTCCGCGAATAATTCAGCTCTCGCTTCCTCGGTCTTTTGGGGGCTCTGCACTCTTAAATATCGCTCTAAATCGCTAACCTGCCCTAACCTTGAAGATACACGAGGCCTACGATAAAAAAAAAAAAAAAAAAAAAAAAAAAAAAAAAAATAATAATAATAATAGCCTTCATTAAGGTCGATTGATTCGCTGGAGCAATCAGTAGATGCAACATTAAAGGTGTCTGAACCTATGTACTAGTACCCACATAGAGAGTGGCCGAGGCGTCCATGAAATTCGATAGCTTTAATAATGATGCGAAGAGCTTTTCGATTTCTCAGACCCTCCTCTGCCTCTGGTCGATTTACTTGAGCAACAACGTCATTCCCAGAATCAACGGTTTTCTTGAATAGAATTGAAGCCGTAAGACATGACTCAAGGAATCTGGTTTTGATGTGCAGATGTAATCTACCAGTTTTGCCAGTGAGGTGTGCATCTTTCTTCAGGGGCTGCTTTACCAACTTTCCAAGTTCTTGGCCATGAACTCCGTTCGGGGCAAACAGAACGCATACTTTGCAGAGTATTCCTTCGTGTAATTGAGAGTATGTAAAGCACTGGTACTGACCGACGAATTGGTTTTGGTTGAGAAATTTATGTTGCTCCTTTCCCCTGTCCATTCTGGAGGTGGATCATGGATGGGCATACATAACCAAGAGGTGCCGTCCACATGTTTTCTGAAGGCGTTCCATCCGACACCTTTTTCTAACAGGAATATTTATTTGGAGATGGTGGTCAGTTTGATGACCGCAGTCGGAATCTTTGCCGGCGGACAGAAGTAATAAGTAGGCCTAATCAGATATTATCTCCGACATAAATAGGCCTACTATTTACTAGTAATGTTACTTGGCACCACAATCCAAGCTTTTTAATTTGCAAGCGTGCACAGCGAATTATGATGCTCTTTCCGAGATAAATAGCGTTGTCGGGGCTTTCTTGTTCGCACGAAATGCACAAAAATCACAATATATATATCATTTATTTTGTAACGAACCTGTCACAGAATTGTAGAGATGTAAGCCAAAAAAGAAAAAAAAAAAGAAAAGAAAAAAAGAAAAGAAAATAAAGTAAAGTAAATTATTACATTATTTCAAATACAAACAAATTTCGTACCTAAGAATTCGATGAGGGCTCCAACTTCCTGTTGGTTAAGAGGGCTGTACATGGCCCCATCGCGAACGGAACATAATTCGGCAATGGCCTGCCCAACTGAAACATGTTGATCATTAATTACTGTGATCATCATCGTTAAAGAGAGTCCTGAGTTTCTCAATAGAAAGATTCTCCAAATCAACAATACTAACATTAATGCTAGACAATAAAACTCTAAAATTCCTTGCAACAGCAGAGGAACTGGTCATCAGCGTACCCAAAGGCACCAGTAAAGGTATGGCCAATGTGACATCCTGTTTTGAGGGCTAAATATAGCGATGTCTATTTCAGAAATAATCTTCCTTCCCACGCTCTTGCGATTATATTTGCGATATTAATTTTGGCGAATCTCAAAGTTGAAACAATGGAACTCATAAAGAAATCACGTTTAGTGACCTCGATCTGTTATCCTCGTACTTCTGTATCGGCGATGTTAAATTTGGCGGGGTTTTTATTATTATTATTATTATTAATTCGCCGAATTCGCCAAATTAAACCCTTCGCCAATATTAGTACTTCTACAGTAAATAAAATTATATTTACATATAATTATATATTAATAATATTAATATTGATAATATTATCATTATTATTAATGATGTTATTATGAAAAAAAAACATTTCAGCTGATAGGGTGGCCATCACACGTACGCCCTTAGCGAGAATACGCCACTGGTGCAAGGTATTTATAAATTTTCTGAGCTTGATTGAAGAAAAAAATTATAATGTATTTTTACATAAAATTGTTCTTATTTTACGAAAGCAAAGATCACCCTTAACCTTTTCGAGTTTTTACTTTTTACTGATTTGCAAGTGTGAGCTGTTCGTTGGTTAATCATCGACCCATGAATTGATGATCTTCCATCACCTGATCACCAGCTAAAATTAATGTAGGCCTATTTACAGATTTTTATGGAAAATGCGGGAAATGCAAAACATCCAGAAAAAAAGTAGTTCTCCATTTTCCGAACTGTCAATTTCACGCGCAGAGGCCACGTTATGATTTCACTCAAAAATTAAAACCCTCGCAAAAAGTCAAAAAGGAATATTTAGTTTAGTTTTTGAATAAATAGCGCAGTTTGTGTGCTATGATCTGCTATCTGTGTTGCACCAATGGCCGGTATACGAGTACACAGAAGTATACCCGTACCAGCAATCGAAACTTCACATACACGTGATTTTATTTTATGGAAGCTATGCTGCATTCGTGGCTCACCTTTCGACATCATAACGCATTTAGATACATTATGACTGTGAAATTGGGACACTCATCGTTTACCTGTGCAGTTTCGATCTGTTGTTTTGTCCGCGTTTAGTGGTCTTTATTAGCCACATATTTATTCAGCTGACGTCATGGAACTTGTTACGATCATAAGCACATAATTTCCCAACTCCAAAAGCATTAAATTCGGATTTTGTTCCGGATTAAAGCGAGGAAATCGGCCTCGAAACACGACAGGTAAGAAAATCATACGCGAATCAACACCATTAAGGAAATATACATAAACATTACCATAATTATAATCATTTTGTGTGTCATTTCAAGGGGTGTGGATTAATTGAAATAAATCAAAATTCTGCCCTTTATTAATATAATTGAAGCCATGCTCGTCCCTCAGTGAAGATATCCCATCCTCTTTTGTACATGTTTATAAAATATTTCGTCATCATAACGCATTTTATCTTGACATCGTCGCTATCATAACGCCCTTCCAGCTTCTATCGTCGGCTCGTCGGCCTAAGTGCACGAAATAATTTACTTTCAATCGTGCGTGAAATTGCTTCGATTTTTGTCAGTAACATTGATAACATTGACCACCATTCATGTTTCCACAGGTGAGCATCAACCATGGCCAAGTATGGCTTCACCTGGGCCGTGAGCACCCTGACCATGACTGCAGGGATTCTCACTGTCATCTCCTTCATTATTCATCTCGCTGGCTTCTCTTGCCCGGAATGGTGGGTTGGCCCTGGAGACAACAAAAGCCCCTTCATCAGCATTGGTTGGCATGAAGCTTGCTTTGAAGACTGCAGAAACCCTTACTGCCCCAACTCCCACTACACCAGCTTCTATGATGGTTGCTACAAGTGGACATTCAACCCTTGGCTATGGGATGATGACCGCATCAGGGAACTCCAGGATTGGCTCATGCCAGGTTAGTACAACGTCCTCTGGCAATTATGGTACAAAAGCATGGATATTTTTTTTCCAGATTGGTATGTGTTGAACAGAAACCTGGTGATCGTTGGTCTGCCCCTCGGAGGCCTATCTGCTGCCATCATGATGTTGTGTACTTGTTTTGTTCTTGGTGAAAGGGATTCTTCATCTCTTGGTTCAGGTACCAAAGATGTCGCAATTGAAGTTCTGCTCTATATCAGCAGCTTCCTTCTCCTTTCTTCTGGTAATTAAGAGACCCTTCTTGTGCTATATGCCATTATCGATGTTATCTTGCAGGGATCATGTGCTTAGTGGGGGTCGTTATGTTCTATTCAAACTCATCCCGTCTGACCTGGATGCCGATGCCAGAGAAGAATCATTTTGGTTATTCCTATTGGATGGTAGTGGCGTCAACAGTTATGTACATACTGGCGTTCTTCTGCTCTCTGACAGCTGCTGTCTTCAAAACACTGCGTCGTGGAATGCAAAAGGATCCGCGATATTCTGAGGAGATGATGCTTGGCAGATAGTTTTATCCTAAAGTTGAATTTCATTCAATGACTCTGTGTGTTTGTCACATATCTTTTTTTTTTTTTTTTCTACAATCAACGATATTTTGATCGCAATAAACTTCATTTGTGCATGATTTATAATTCTGAAATACAGGGCTCACTTTCAGTTTTTAATAGTGAGGTTAATCCCTTGTGTCTTTCAAGTAATTTCTGGATTAGACTGCTTGCTGGGTAGTCATATTTCACTCTTGCAAGTGCCAGTTCATTCTCTAATTTTGATCTATCGAAAACGCAAGAACAGTGTCAAGTTGAATAGGGTGACTTAGCACCCAAGGATTCACTGAAGAATAAATTATCTGTCTGCTGACAAATCTCTAAAGTTCGTTACCAAAAGCATAATACACTGTAATTCGAAAACCCTGATTCCCCGAAAACACCATTCCCGTCGAGGTATCTTAGTTGGTTCCTTCAAGTGCAGGTTATCGAGGTTGCATTTAATGATTATATATGTATATATCATTATTTTTATTTCACGCAAAGAATTTGGAAACCAAGAACGCTCACTGCGCCGATATAATGAAATTAGAGCAGAGGTAGCGTCGCCAAGCGGGAAGTCTCCAAATTCTCTATTTCTCACAATGGTTTATGCAATTATATATTATTATGTTTAACAAGAAAAGGTTTAAAAAAGGAACACAGAATGAAGAAAACACAGCTGGTGAGAAAGACATTTAAAATAAGACCATCAGTCCTTGTGTTGGCATTTCAAGTACATGTACATGTATATTATACAAACATGTTTTTTATAGCAATGGGATATGAAATTAGCTCCAATATTTGACAACGTTGTTCTATGAACTTTGTATCCAACGTACTTCAATTTGCGCGCATATAGCTGCCATTTACGTGTTGCCTGCATCCAGTGAAATTATACTGCATGTCCACAAGACGTCGCCATAATTGAACCCTCGATCAATCAGTTTCCAGTCCAATAAAATCGGCAATTATTTTAAGATCGCAGTTCGATCCCCTCTATGCCCATCCGATGCCATCAGATGCGAGTAGGCCCGTTGTCGTCTTGTGTCCCCGCGCAACTCGGCTATCCTCATACACGTATCCATGGATGCATGCATATGCAACCGTGTTGCCATGGGCACTCGGCTGACAGGAAGGATCCGATGGATCATGCAGGTGGATCGATCGTCCGAAACCAGCACTGGGCGCACGTACCATTACTGATGCTATTAGGCCCCCGACACTGCATGATGAAGCAGCACCCTCAAGGGATTGTTACGTCATAATGGTGCCATCGCTCAATATACGAAAGATTGGCGACGGAGGATCACGACGGATGATTGGCTGCGTGATCGCATGCAACCACAACGGTTAGTTCTATGCTGAGCTGCTATTTGCGTCGTTTTCGTTCAGTTTGTAGTCGTCACATTGACACATGCAGTTGTCACTTGTCACAAGTTAATTCATACTACATGTATAGGAGCCTACATGTGCAGGTGTATATAGGGAATATTGTGTCATAAACTTATGTAATACATATAATTTTAATGCAAATATAATTATGAAATGATGTACACTGTAACAGAATAAAATTTAATTTACAAAGTGAGTTTTCAATTTCGATTTACAAACAGAAAGTGACGGAGCAAATTCAATAGCTATAATTGATTCCATAAACGTGGGGCACAATGGCACACTATACATGTCAAGAAATCGTGTACCGGTTTAATAAAAGCGCTGATTTAACTTTACTCAACATTTGAAGGGATATTTCATTTTTCATTTCCCCAGATAAATGGACAATCTGAGCGTTCTTCATGGGCCTCGTTTGCCATCGCCTGTTCCATGTCGCATCGACGATTTCTTCCTGGCCAAAGTGCGAGAAAACGAGGACACCGCTCAGCGACGTGGCATCATCTGTGGTCAACATTTCCTCAGTTATTCTGACCTGAAAGTTAGGGCTGACCGCGTGCGACACAACCTGCACCGGTTGGTAGTGGACACCGTTCTGGAAACTTCGATAGTCGCCGTAGATGTCCAACCCAGCAACGACTTGATCGCCTGTCTGCTGGGCGTCCTGGAAACGGGAGCGGCGTTCCTTCCCGTTGATTCGCACTCCGCCATTAATCGAGTCAAAAGAATCCTAAACGAGGTTAAGCCAGCGTGTATCATCATTGATTCGTCGTCAGCCTTCTCACACGATTCGGAGACAGTGTGGTCGTCATACAAAGTCGTCGACATTGACGTCCTTCTAAATGATTCTGATTCGCACAGTGAGTTTAATGCGCAACGTCCATCTCAAGACACAGCTGCGACTGTTATCTACACCTCTGGTAGCACGGGCAACCCAAAGGGCGTGACCCTGAAACACGGGACCATCATGAACAGACTGCACTGGCAGTGGGAGAACCTTCCATTCCAATCCGATGAAGTCTGCTGCTTCAAGACATCTCTGCTCTTTGTCGATTCATTAGTTGAGGTATTTGGCGCAGTGCTCCAGTTGCAACCTCTTGTGATTGCCAAGAAACACGTGGTGAGGGATCCCGAGTTTTTTGTTGACCTTCTGGCTGCGGTGAAGATCACCCGCTTGACCCTTGTGCCGTCTCTATTACGTAATATTCTTCTGTATCTTACTGTTTCTCACAGAGTTGCTGAGTTGTCCACGTTGAAGATCTGGATCAGTAACAGTGAAACATTGCGGTATGGTTTGGCAAAGATGTTTTTCCAGATGTTTCACAACAATGAGATTCTATTTAATTTTTATGGAAGTACAGAGAGCATGGCGGATATTACATACGAAGTATTCCATGATCTGGATGATGTTGAACAGAAATACTTTGGAGATTCTATGTCTCTAGGAAAACCGTTGCAAAATACATCCCTGTATATCCTGGACGAAAACCAGACAATCCTTCCGAAAGGCGAAATCGGACAGATTGGCCTCACTGGACGAAACATTGCTGAAGGTTACCTGAACCAATCGTTTCAAGAAAACACATTCATAAGCAACACATTTCAAGCTCTAGATGGATATCCAAGACTCTTCTTAAGTGGTGATTTTGGTAGAATTGTTGGTGAACGTGTTGTATTCGAAGGACGCCGAGATTTGCAGGTGAAGATCCGCGGACAGAGAGTGAACATTATGGAGATTGACAAAGTAATCGGAGAGAGTCCATTCGTGTCGTGGTCGCACGTCTTGTGCCATCAGCTCAGCGATGCATCCAAGGTGATTGTTGCTTACTACAAGACTGGGAATGCAAAGAGAACCAAAGTAGAGAGCGACATTACAATGCGATGCCAGCAATGTTTGCCTTGCTATATGCGCCCAAAGCTGGTTTGTGTCTCGGATATCCCACTGCAAACCCATAGTGGTAAAGTCGACGGAATTGCTTTGAGGAAATTGTACGAAAAAGCCTACAAAAGGCAGAGTTCTCACGAATTGACCCACGTTGACGAGAAAAGTCGCAAGATCATGAACATTCTAGCCCTGAACCTGAATCTTCCAACCCAAGCGGTGTATTCAAAGAAATCGTTCTTTGAGTTAGGGGGTAACTCAGTCAACATGGTCTCCTCCATCGTCCAGCTCCAGCAACATAATCTCCACATCGCCATTGAAGACTTCAGCAGAGCCAACACAATCCAGGAGATCATTAACGGCATCTCAGAGAGTAATAAAGTCTCTATCCCAAAGGAAATCACTGAGACTAGTAAATACAAAATCAAGCAACTGAACGAAACCCCAGATAATGAGAAAATCATCCGGATATTCACCGAGAGTTTCATTCACAAGGAGCCGTTGGACGTCCTGTTGGGCGTCACTAGTGAAGAGTTCGAGATTTTTGCCGAAAGCCTCTACAACGCAGCAATAAAGGACTCACTCTCCATGGTCGTCACGGACAGTGCGAATGGTGAGGTTGTCGCTGGGGATTTCCTTTTCAACTACCACAGCGAAATCGCCGTGCGGCACCATCAGAGCATGGCTCCAATCTTGCAACTTATGAGAGACATTGAAGACCCAGTTAGAAAACGTCTAGAGTCAGAGGGTCACCACAATCTCCTGTACAATTTCTGCTTGTGTGTTGATCTAAACCTTCAGCACGATGACCAGGTCCGCCTGTGCCACTTGATGGAAGGGCAGACCCTGAAAGTTGCCAAAGAGAATGGTTACAGCGGGGTCCTCACCAATAACACCAATCCTGTCACCCAGGTACGTTGTTTGCAAGCAGGTAGGTGACATTTGGTTGATTCTAAACTTGTTTCCTCTTAGGATATATGTGAGCATTTCTTCGACTATCAAGTTCTGTCTGCTTTCAAGGTCAGAGACTTTGTGTACAACGGAAGGATGGTGTTTTCACACGCACCGGAGGAGTACCACGTTAAAATGATGATCAGGTATTTCTAGTACTATAAACACATCCAGATTGAACTGCAACTGCGCCACTTCTTTGTGGGGTATTCAAATCAGAATTATGGGAACTATAATTCGATTGATCGAATGTGTTGCCAGGTCATGTATTCCTTAGTTAACGTTTAACATTTCATCTTTTGACTTATTGGTGGGCATTTTATTTTGTTATGCTTTACCACCCAAGTTTGCTTTATTTTTTTAATATATTTCGTTTGTGACTTATTGGTGAGCATTGTATTTTGTTACACCTACTCACCCCCTTTTTGTGTGGGACGTTATATTATTTATCATGATTTACGCACCTTTGTCGTCAAGGGAAACCTGTACTGGTTCTCGTTATAGCTGGTAACTCATGCTGACGCTCCAAATCTCAACCTCAGGCTTCTTATCATCGGTGAATTTCTTTAAAACTATAGACTCCCTTAACACCATAATATTAGCTTTCCAATAAATTAACTCGGCTACATTTCTCATGTAAATAACACTATTTCTCGTGTAACACTAGCCGATAATAATTTTTAACTTGTATTCGTTTAATTTTCGTTTTACTTGTATCCCTCCCCTTGTGAGTATACAGGTATATATCGGCTCTACTTATACAATGTATGCATGTAGCTTTCGCCGTCCAATATTGAACCCTTGATGATCATTAAAATGTTGCTCTTCCAAAAAGTGTCCATTGTTCGTTAATTTCACTTAAAAACCTTTAAGCAATTATGAAAACTTTATACTTAGAGCAATCAAACCGAATGAATCATAATTTCATGTCGAATGTAAATGCACAAAGGAAAATGATGACCGAAGAAGCTGTCCAAGGAATTGGATGCATGTTGAATTGTCATTATACATACGACGACTATATATATACGCATAAGCATATGTACTAATTGCACCGACGGCACCCAGCAAAGAGAACGTTGGGGGGTATCCACAGTTCTTCTCACATCTTACTCATAAAGTCATAACAGTATGTGCTGTACACGAGGATTCAGATCTACAGCTTGGCCTGTTTGGGGATCTTCTTCCAGTTTAGACCTTGTGTTTGGGTGCTGCGAGACCATATACCCACCCGGAGATACCGCATCACTTGGTTACAGCCAACTGAGCAGTCATGAAGACCGATCGTGAAAATTGATCAAGTGAGACATGTTCATTCACAATTCAGTCAGTCATCAGTCATCGGCCGTATAATCCTCAGTTGGGCCGTATGCGCTCTCCTCCTGATTCTCGCCCCTTCTGCCGCTTCCTCCTCGTGTCCATTCCTGGATGTTGTCGGGCCACAATATTATCTGTCTCTTTCACTCTCTCAGTGCTGGTACTTTTTGGTCCTTCTACGCCTCACTTCGGCGATGAGTCGATGATCATTTGGTACTCCTATTTACTCTTTTACGGTGATGTTTGTTACGTGGTCCCTCCAGCTGATCCCAAGAACTCGTCTCCATAGCCACATCTCAATTTTCTAATGCCCCGATTCTCCCCCCCCCTTCTTCTTTTCTCAGAGTCCATGACTCACACCCAAAGGTGGCTATCGTCCTGGTGAGGCTCTCGGAGAGTTTATTCTTCGGGGATATGCTGAGCTCTATGGCATAACAAATCCTGTCAATCTGGTGGCTTATATTCTTGCCATGGCTAGCCGTGTCTTGATCTCTGGTATATATACTGTCTCCTTGGGATGTGACGGTTGATCATATTAGCAGTGTTCTTGATTTCTTTTCCTCGAATTTCGATTGTACCTGTGCCTCCAATGCGCATCAGGTGTGGCCTTTCTCGGTTGATCCTCTGTCCATATTCAAGCTAGGCGTTCTTCACAGGGGGTGGGGACTTCGGCCATGGTTTCCATGTCATGTTTTGTGGTTGCCAGAAGGCTTGTATCATCTGCATATCATCCTGCGCCTTCCTCCTGCGCTGTACAAAACAGATTGTTCTCACAGTTTTCTTCTACGAGTCCCAGGATGACTTCACTGACAGAGATTAATGCGATGGGTGATATAAGGCAACCTTGCTTGACTCCTTTCTCGAACTTGGATGTTGTTGTTCTGACCAGTTCTACTCTTTTAACTCCTTGAGCGTCTTTGTAGAGGCTCTGCAGCAGCCAAACAAGGTGTTAGGGGTGCCAGTTGGATCAGTCCTTGCCAAACGTTTGAATGGATGATGGTATAAAACGCTTTGCTGTAATTTATGAACATCACCCATACATGTGGTTCTTCATCTTGCTTGGACACTGTCTTCTCAATAATGTTTCTGAGTGCTACGATAGCGTCTGCTATTCATTTGCCTTTCATAAAACCAAACTACTCCTCAGCAATCTTTGGAGAGATTAAGCTCATCATTCGCTATCTCAGTATCTCCAGTGGCACTCCGGAGGCGTGACTAAACAGACTCAGGGTTCTGAATTTTGTACAGTTTTAGGATCTAGGGACTTTTAGCAGTACAGCTAGTGAGCTCAGAGGTGTTCCAGTCGTGCGGCCACTAGCAATTGTTGTTCTAAAAATGTAATCATTCTTGATCCTATTCTTGACAAAGTGGACATAGGATATACATCCCAGCACATGTAGCAATTTTGATTTTCCCAAACACGGATGGTTCTCTCGGTAACGGCCACAATTTGTCAAAATGATTCAGTGTACAAGTACGTGTATGCACTATGCAGGCATAGTGCCACTCAGCGAGTGAATTATTGAACCTAATTCGCGATCACTCATATATCCACATGATGTAACCAAGATCGAAATCTTTGAACGAAATCGTCTAAAATATAAACGAATGAAAATTTGGAAGAATGTGATACATGATTTACAGCGCAAACTACGGCACCAATAAAAAAAATGTAGTTATAATAATGACCAGTAAAATAATAAATACTAAATAATTAATGAATATCGAGAAAGATTGGAGGTTGGGGTGAAGGAGGCGGCAAACGCCGAAGTTGGCACGGTTCAAAAGTTGAAAATTCGTTTGTCTTTCTTATTGAGATTCCCACTAAGGATTGGCGGCATCTATGCCATTCTCTGTAATTGCCTTTGATTGTTTTGGCTGCATGTCTCCGCTCGCTTAGCTCATTCGGATTGGACACGTGCCGCGTAGCCATTCCTATATACAAGTGATAACGTTATGTTCCATTGACGCATCGCTGATTGGATTAAAATGCGCGTTGTGACAGAGGTTGCAAACGACAGAAAGGTACTTTGGTCTATAGAATATATACTTATAGGCCCTGTTCTGGATGCTCAAAAGTGACATATAACTGACAGGACTGACAAATCCGGCGAGCTCTGGGCTAGGAATGGTTCAAGACAGCCTTATTTACTGAATGTGCGACAGGGGAGGAATTCGACCGACCAAGATCTGCATAGAAACGTTTGATATCGCCCCAGGTAGGGGAGATAGGGGCTGAAATCCCCATTAAAAGAGTCCAAATCCGGGTCATGAATATCCGGATATCATAAAATTTCATCAAAATAATACTCACCCATACCTTGTTAGGGTCATCGCAGATTTCATGGAGAAGTAACAATGAACTCACGGCATTGTCATGGTTGGCAAATTTCCCAAATTGTCGCCAAATGAACATTTATGGGATAAACTGAAGTCAGTAATTCCTCACAGCATCCCGTCTCCCCACAGTAGCAGAGAGCTGATTCAAAGCTGTACAAGTGTACAAACATCCCACGGGGCGGGCCCGGCCGGATTGAGAGTTTCACCGCGAAATTTGGCCCAAAATTCCTCTCATGTGAGTTAGAGGACAGGGATGACATGAAAATCGAACATTTTTATTTTGACCCCTGGTCGATTCTTCTTCCAATTTAACCCTGGAGGTTAATTTCAATGGTTTTCTTTGAAATTTCAAAGATATGTGCGCAAGTGGTTTAACTTATTACCCACGAAAACTCGTGTCTATGCAATGCATTCCCCGAATGTGGTGCTGGCCTAACCAATGAGTTGCGTTTCTTCTGCACCTAAGTACAGATACTTCACGTAGTAATAAACTACTGACAGACGGCTGTTTTACAATAACCAGGAGATGAGACTTGGATAAAACGCTTAATGATTCGGTAAGGTTCGGGGTCAATGTCTAACGAGCAGACGACGGCAAAAGCAACAGTACCGCGGAGCTAACTGTGTCTAAGGGGGCCTAACACATTGGTTCGGGGTTCGTCGGGCGTTTCCGGAAATCACTACTGTAACGGAGTACGGCACAGCAGGGCATTACGCACGTAAACTGCTGTAAACGGAGCCACTTCCAATAAAGTTTAACACTCTGCACGAATGAGGCGCAGATTGAATATTGGCTTTTTGTATTGTATTACATCATGATAATCATTCAATTCTCACTCATTTGGAGGCATACATATGTTACGTTCAGTTATGAACTTCGTGTGTCTCCTGACCCTTGTCGAATAAATCTATCTTTATGAGAAAGGAAGAAGGGTGGCCCGAAAACACCTGACAGCTTCGTCTTGCTTGGGGCCTAATGCGACCGAATCTGAGGACTTCCTGCTCGTAATTATACGGGCTGATTTATATCACCCAGTACAGCTGTACAATCCCATTATCCCCACTAAGATTTTGGCGGCCACCTTTTTTATGCGACCCTTTAGCACATCTGCCAAATTGAAAATACAAAAAAGTTGACTGCAGACATGCTGGATAAGCACATTACAAAATAATAATTAATGTTAAGTCAATATCTATCCAAAGGCAAAAGAAAGAAAATGTCAATCACTGAACATTTATTGCAGTTCACGAAGACAACAATAAATACAATAATAAATGGATGAATGAGAAAAGAATGGGTGAATTTTGAGTAGATACATGTGATGATGAACATGAAAAGAAAGAAGAGGAATTCAGTGCTACGAGGAGGGAGGTTAATGAGAGGCACACTGCACCCGCCGCCCGTCCATGCCCTCTTCATCGCTGTCGTACGCCTCAGCCCTGCGCCGGCTTTGCTCCATCTTAGGGTCATACTTGACGAGGGTACACTCTTCAGCGTCGTCAGGAATGATGGACTCTTTGCGCTCGGGTAGGAGGGCCTCCAATTGGGAAATCTGTTCGGTTGGGATCCAGTTGTCAGGTGGAAATTTGACAGAAAACTGAATGATCAGCCTCCCCTTCTCAAACGGGTTCTTGTACTGAGGCATGCCTTCACCCCGAATGCACCTAATGTCGCCACTTTTGATCACTTCACCTGCAAAAAGATATGAAATAGTGAGCATTCAATTAAACAAATGTCCCACATTTTCTTGTCTAAAATTCTAAATTTATTACAAATGTGGTATCAGAACTTCTTAGAGGATGATCCTCACAATTTTTATAGGAAAATATTCACGTTCATCATTTGAAACCAGATCCTTTTGTACTCACTACAAAAGTATTATATTTCCCCAGTTAGATTGATATTACAAGTTTACAACAATTTGACAATTTAGTAGAAATAAATATTCATAACCCAAATCTTCAGCAATCACCAGATATCAGAACTTCTTAGAGGATGAAGAATCCTCACAATTTTTATAGGAAAATATTCACGTTCATCATGTTTTGCTTGGTGATACTATATTCAGAAAAAAATATATTAGAATTAGCTTTAAAAGTTTATATACTTGAACTGGAACACTAAGTCGGTAGAAAATAAAATACAATTTAACCTAATGTGAAATTTGAGCATAATCAACTTTCATCTGAATGATAACTATTTATAGGTAAAGTTTTGGCCTTGCCCGGTTGATCTAGAGAACGGGTTGCTCCAAAGCATATCAGAACTTCTTAGAGGATGAATTTCCTCACAATTTTGATAGGAATCAAATGCGTTCATCATACATGCAGAATTCTTTCTTTGTTTAACTTACAAAAATCCTATAAAATTTCTCACCTGGAAGAGTTTGAATAACAAGAATTCTGTCGTCGAGGGTTTCAATAGTCTTTGTGAAGCCACAGAGCGCTTCTGTCAGGTTGATTTCCATGCTGAGTGCCAGATCCGTGCCGTTCCGCTTGAAGGTATTGTGCTCCTTCTCGTCCAATACGATCACAATGTCTCCTGGTTCCAGCCCAGGCTCTTGGTCGCCCTCTCCGCTGAAGGTGATCTGCTGCCCATCCTTCATTCCTGCAAACAAAAACAAATAATCAACAACACGCATCAATGTGGATGCCAGAGATTTAAAGCAGGCTTTGGTGATCAGTACTTCTTAGAGGATAAAAAGTATTCCTCATAAAATAATATGCTTAGGAAGTATTTCGTTTCATCATACCAAATATTACCAAGACTTATAGGGATGACAGAATTTTCACACACCCTTGTCGATATGAACTTCCAAAATTTTCCGTTCGCGGTTGGTTTTCTTTCCGTTGCAGTTCTTGCATCTATCTTTGGGATTGATCCGTTCACCCTGACCCTGGCACTCATGACAAACCGTCTGGATCTGCTGCACCATGCCAGGACCCAGCTGCTGGATGCGCACCTGCATGCCACTGCCTCTGCAGTTACTGCACGTCTCCACAGCGCCCTTCTTGCCTCCCCTGCCTTCACACTTGGCACAGATCACGTTTTTCTGCAGGGCAAGTTTGCGCACAGCGCCATTGTAGAGGTCATCGAGGGAAACGTTGAGCGGGTGCACTACGTTCTTGCCCTTAGACGGGCCCCTGCGGTCACGTCCGCCTCCACCCATGCCAAAGAACATGTCAAAAATGTCCATGGGGGAGTGAAAGTCCCGGTCGACGCCTCCCTCCTTGATGGCCTGCTCTCCGCCCCGATCGTACAAGTCTCTCTTCTTCGGATCAGAGAGTACTTCGTACGCCTGTGAGATGGCTTTGAACCTCTCGCCTTCATTTGGGTTTTTGTCAGGGTGATACTTGAGAGCAAGTTTCCTGTACGCCTTCTTCAGTTCATTAGCGTCAGCAGTGGGTTTCACACCAAGAAGTTCATAATAGCCGGTTTCTTTCACCATCTTCAGGGGGTTTCAATATCTGAATTATGAGAAGAAACTCTATTAAGCTTTTCAAATTGAATGGCTAATTTGCAGAACAGGCAATATAACAAAATGAAAAAGCGTTTCCATGGAATAAGTCACTCATAATAGTTTTTTCCTCTGAAATACAAATTAAAGAAGTCTGAAACAAAGCAATTTCAAATTGATTGCAAAATTCACAAGAAATTGAAGAATTAACTTAAAAATGAGGGCAAGGAAATGCGTATTAGAAAACTATATTAAAAACTCATATCACTCGTGCAAATTTTGTGAGAGACCTTAAACTAAACTCTAAAGGCTTCATGAAGTTTATATCTGCCATGACTGCAGAAAATTGTTTTAATACAGTACCGAGTACAGCTACAAGCCGTTTGCGTCTAATCTCGATAACAATTGTGACGATATGACCGTCATGATTATCATTATGACATGAATATAAAATATTAATACAATATAAAATATTAATACAATATAAAATATTAATACAATATATATATATAATGATTCAAAGAATAAATTATTTATTATCATTTTGAATGACTCTGAATCGATAAGAAAGGTCAATACGTGAATAACTAAGGATTAAGTGAATCGGATTAAACCAAACTACAAAGTATCAAATCATAATTATTAATTCAATAATTGAATTACTGATAAGTACGAGAACCAGGGACTCGGGACTCGGACTGAGGTTGCAGAACACGAGTCACTGTGGTGGTGATCAGTAAGTTAGTAACGTCACGTGTACTTGAACGCGATTCACAAATTTTACGTGAAACAGAACCAAGTTTGAAGTTAGCAGAGCAAGGAAAACTCAGAAAAGGGAGAACGAGAAAAATATCCGTGAGGCCCTCAATCAAACGATGAATGATAAAACACAAGAGAAAAATATTACCTCCCAATACAACTGACTTCCGTGATTTTTCGGCTGATACAATGACGACGAACTCACCTTCCGGCTTATATAGCAGACAGGAGACGACAGCCGACAGAAAATTCTGGAGCTTTCTGCGAACGAGAAAGCACATGAAAGAGAACGAGGGCCGTGTGCAAAAAGAAATCTAGAGGCAGTCTATTCAAATCACAGCGAAATACAATGAACTAGCTCTCACAATAGACTGGTGTCAAATTGATAATACTAGATAATAATTAATAGATAATACTAGCTTGTGCCATTGCGTAGCCCCCTGGCACTGTATATAATTTGTGTACATAATCTACTGTAATCTGTTCTTTTTTCCTGTGTTTTATACAGTATAAAATAAAAGTTTATTCTCTCTCTCTCTAGTCCCTGGAGTGACACACAATAAAATTGTCACTCAATTCTAAAAATGTTCATTTGAAAGTGACTTGAAGTAACTTTGTAAAATATTTGTCCCTTACACGTCAATTCTCATTTGAAGTCACTTTAAACATAAACATATGGCACCCTTTTTATCCTTTTCATGAGTTTTTACAAGGAAAAAAAAACCTCTTCCATTAGGAGTGTGAGGTTCAAGTGCTCACTATGTCTACTACTACATGCATGCACACACTTTCTGTCCTAAATATGGAAGGATCCAAATGGATATTATATTTTCAGGCATGCTGCCTTTTGATACGGCATTTTCATATAATAATCAGTCCTTGTCGTTTGAAAATAGCAGCTAGTTATTGAGAGATAATGGTTTTGATCACTCTTGCCTAACATATATGTGAGTTTTAAGTCTACTACTTGAGAAATAATAAAGAAAATTGATAGTTAGATAGCACCACTGCACAGGGCATACGAAACCGAGAAGAATGCACGCATCGTGTGAATTACTTATCTTGCTTTGATCTTGCTTGTACTACAGGGCATGGCCTTTATTCAATGATTCATCTATTTTATTTTTATCAACACACTGGCTTGTTGAATTTCATGCTTCTATTACTTGTACATTTCTGCGCTCAAGCAAAAGACAAACGGCTTCCAAACAACGTGGCAGTCGATAATATGGTGAATATGAATTGAATATGACGATGGAGTACAGCAATTAATTCAATACTTCCAATTACATGTACATGCAACAGGCTGAATAGCTAATTTCACGAATTAATATATATATTGAGTTCATATCTTAACCACCATGTCGGTATCATTATCTAGCCGAATCTCGGGAATGATTGTGACCATCCTTGCAGATATTTCTGGCTCCTATTCCCATTTCTTAAATGTCTTTAGCTGCAGTTTTCCTCTTCCTCTTATTCGTGTGTAACATGTTGGAAGTAACTTAACTATATACTATAAGAAAGGATTTACAGCCGGTGATCCGAGAAATTGCCGACTTGGAAAAACCGAAATGAATTTATGAATTATCAGAACACACTAATATATACCGTAAGCGATGAGCTCAATCAGATAACGGCGAGTTTGTTTATACATTCATTGAGGCGACGCGACGCTAATTGTTTGCTCGCCTTCAAGCTAAGTGTAAACACTTTCTCCCCCCTTCTCGGGAGTTGATGCGCTTTTGCGCATTCCGCCTTCTCTCTCCCCCGCCGTCTCCTTCACATGCTGTCGCGGGCTTTTTCAACGATTCGCAGTATTACAGTTGAGCTGGAAAGAATACACAACACGAGCGATTTTCATTACTTGCTAAAGCCATCGCGAGCGGTCAATTGCTCGCAGGACTTTGATTTTGCGCGAGCAGTAGTGTGTGCAAGCGTTCGCTCAAGTCAAACGGCAAGGACTGAATAATAATAATAATAATAATAATAATAATAATAATAATAATAATAATAATAATAATAATCATAATAATAATAATAATAATAATAATAATAATAATAATAATAATAATAATAATAATAATAATAATAATAACAATAAGTGAGGACTCGTTCAGATGCATCTCTGTTGGTGATCAAGAGATCTAGTGTATTACCACTTTGATGCGTTGGTGTATTGATGTGTTGCGCCATATCCGGTGTATCGAGTAGGTTTCTGAATGTCTTAACACGTGAATCATTCTGACAGTTCCAGTGCAAGTTAAAATCGCGCATATAATGATATCATTTTGATGTTGGATGAAGAGACTGGTAGAATATTCGTCAATTTCGTCTAGAAATCGTGCTGTCGTGTAGTTGTTCTTAGGGTTAGGCGGAGGTCTGTAGATCAGCACGATCAATAGTGGTCTCTTACCATTCACTTTCAATGTTAAAGCTTCAAAGGCTTCATGGGTTGTTTCAGCGATGATGTAAACTTCTACATGTATTTCTTTAGAGGTGATAATTTCAAGACTGCCTCCTCTGCTTCCCATATGTTGAAGTCTATTCCGAGTCTGGGGTACAAAACCAGGAGGGCATAACTCTGCGACAACAGCATTGTCACCTTCCCTCTACCACGTTTCAGTTATCGCTAATAATTCAATTCCGTTAACATGTATCAATTCTTGCAGCATCACTGTCTTGTTGCAAACTGAACGGGCGTTGATAAGTCCAAAAAGAGCAACATTATTCTTCGTCACTGGATTAGCATCCAACACTAAATTGTGAGAGAGACAATAAAATTGTCTCTCTCTCACAATCCAAACCTCAAATGCCCCAGATTGCATAGATTTGCATCCTTTTTTCTAAAATTTTTCTGGGGGGGGGGGTCCGCTTGAGGTTTCGCAGCTTGCACATCTTCACATGAGACATGGACCCCCCCCCCCCTCAGGTAAATCCTGGATACGCCACTGCATCCAGGCTGGAGTACTCAGACGAGCCTTGAGTGATGCCTTTAAAGAACGGTGAGACCACTCAACCATACCGCTAGCCTGAGGGTGATAAGAGGTAGTATGATGGAATTTCCCCCCTAACGTATCTGCAAGGTGTCTCCATATGCTTGATGTAAACTGTGCGCCTCTTTCGCTGGTCATTTCCGCTGGAAACACTGTAGTGTGCCACCCAGCCCTGCAGAAATGTGTCAGCACACTCCTGTGCTGTGATACCCTTTAAGGGCAGTGCCTCTGGCCATCTTGAATGCCGATCAATAACTGTAAGAAGCTACGTGCAGCCCTTAGAAGGAGGAAGTGGGCCTACCAAATCCACATGGACATGAGCAAAGGGTACATCTGGAATCTTCATATGATCGACTGGCGCTTTGATGTGAGTCTGAATCCTCGATCTTTGGCAATGTATGCACTCTTTGCACTAGGTTGTGGTGTCTTTTTTCATTCTGAACCACATATTAACACTCAGAAATAAGTCTTTTGGTCACTTGAGCGCCAGGATGAGATAAGCTATGAATTATATCAAATACATGATGTTGCAATGACGTAGGAACTAATGGTCTTGGGTGATCCTAGGACACATCACATAGTACAGTTACTCCACCTCTCTGGACATCTTGTAGTTTTATGCCAGTGATTGCAGTCTGAGAATCTCTGATGCCTGGGTCATTCTGTGGCTTCCTCGCTATCTCCTCCCAACTGATGCCTAAATGAACGGCTTCTATGGGTGCTCTTGAAAATGCATCTGGGACAATGTTATCCTCGCCCTCCCGATGACTAACGTCTACCATATATTCAGTAATTGTCGCTAGATGCCTTTGCTGACGAGCAGACCAAGGTTCGCCAACCTTCTTCCACGCCTGGACCAATAGTCGATGGTCTGTAATTAAAATGCATGAACGACCTTCCACCATATGACGGAAATGTCTGATCGCCAAATGGGCCGCCAACAGCTCTATATTGAATGCACTATACCTCTGCTCAACTGGCCTCAGATGTTTGCTAAAAAAAAACAAAAAAACAAGTGGCATCCAACTATTTCCTTGCCGCTGCTCTAACACCGCACCGATGCCAAATTCTGAAGCATCAGTACACAGTATGAGTTGTCGTTCCTTATGATATACTGGTATATGACCAAATACATGTACCCGTATCACAGAATCATGGATTCCAAGAAAATCCATGCATTTTATTTCGAAACGCGCACAGAAAACACACGAATGCTCTACCTCTATTTTATGCATTGTGGGAAGACTGGCGCGCCATTTTGAAAATCTATTTCTGTAGTTTTGTTTACTGCGGTAGTCAGGTAGTAAAATGACCTAATGACTTTAAAATGTCCCATATTCGCACTTCCATCACTGAAGATGCCTCTTATAATCCATTTGTTTTCCCATTGCTTCATTTTGGGGCTGCAACGCTCGAATTATTTGAAGCCGCTGTGGATCCTTTCGCTACACTTGCAGGGACACGCTTGTTGCTTCTTGTTTATTAACTTTATGAGGGTATTATCGCTCATGCTATTTGAATTCAGAATTGCTCCTCCCTTTACTATAAACTTTATTTCCCCAGGATAACGAACGTTACGTTTTTTTGTATTAGTAGTTGATAATTCAGGTGTGAAATGTTTTGGCCCTTTTTGCCTTGGACTTCGGTTTGAGATCTGAAACACAATAGTGCATACACTAAAAGATAGCACAGATTCTCGGGCGAGGTCTGTATACGTCGCCCGACGGTAAACCGCTTCTTTTTGCGTATACTGGCAGCGAGGCTCCACACTCAGCCGATTGTATGATAAATATAGACATATTA
>KB309138.1:6712-43748 GCA_000328365.1 Capitella teleta
ACGGATAATGATCCACATCTAAGCCATATGGCTGATCTCATCATGAGTGGTTGGCCGAAGAGCATGCAAGATCTCCCACCACACCTCCATCCNTACTGGAGCTTCAGAGACGAGCTGGCAGTGGTTGATGGACTGGTGCTCAAGGGACAACGAGTGGTCATCTCAACAAGCCTGAGAGAGGATACACTTCGACGACTCCATGATGCCCACCAAGGACTGACCTCAACCCTCCACCGTGCTCGACAAACAGTCTTCTGGCCTGCCATCAACCATGACATCACGATGACCATTGAGCTCTGCACAGAATGCCAAATCCATGCTAAGACAAAAAGAAGGTCAAATGGCGTCAATTAATGGCCTCCCGACCAATGGAGATTGTAGCTGCAGACATCATGGCATTCAAGACTGTCCACTACCTGGTAGCCGTGGACTACTTCACTGACTACCTCATGATTGATCGTCTGCCCTCGATGACTACCGCTGCTGTCATCACGGCTCTTCAACAGAATCTCCAGAAGTTTGGCCTAGTTGAGACCCTCCTGACCGACAACGGCCCCTGCTTCAGCTCCCATGCCTTCAAACGGTTCTCCGCCGCCACAGAGATCCATCACATCACCAGCAGTCCTCACTATCACCAGATCAATGGGAGAGTCGAGAGAGCAATCCAGACCATCCGACAGCTGATGAACAAGTGCAACCTTGGACTGATTGCCTTCCACAACACCCCGCTGGGTGATCAAGTACCTGGACCTGCAGTGCTTCTTTTTGGAAGACGTCTGAACTCTCGCCTCAGCCCATTGATGACCCCATCCACACTGAACAGAAGATGGAGCTCAAACAATATGAAACATAATATGAAACCCTAAAAAGTGGTGCTAGGCGTTGGAAAAGGCACCACTTAAACTGATGCAGAGCGTAGATATACAAATTCAACAAAATTTTGATTCTGAAAAAGATAAAAAAGTTAGATTCTGTCAAATATGACAACAAATAATAAGAATAAAACTTACAATGTGCTTAATATTTCGATATTTTTAAGGTATATTGCTTCTATTTGGTGGAAATTTCATTCCCAAGTCTCAACACTGACTGCGAGTAAACATTCATTTCACTGATAAACATGATCTAATTATTGATTGATTAATTATCGAGTGTGGCCTTCTGAGCTCATTTTTGGACATGGCTAGTTATACAATTATGATAATGTGCGTCAGGATGATGGTCAAGAGACTTACAGAGTACAACGTCATGGTGAATGCAGAAGAAGAGAGCACAGAGGCAACGAGAGACCTCTCAGACGGTTCACAGGGTCACGGGTCTGGCCTGAGGCTGAAATGAAGAATATTGATATACAGTTACAATGTTGTAGAAAAATTAAAAATGACAAAAAAATGAATGAATGAGTGGTTTCTTTTCACACCAGTCTGTACAAATAGTCAAATAATGACGAATGCTTTGGAAGGTCAGAGGTCAATATCACAATAAAAGACAAACATACAAACGGATAAAGACATTCCCCTGCGAGTGCATCGGTTGTCGGGCAAAACAACTCAATTTCATACAATTTCCTTATAAGCGAAAACAAAAAAGTGACACGCATTTATTCATGGTTGATATATTATAAGAGCAACCCAATACGACCAACGTACTCCAATATCGAACTCCTTGCAAAGACAAGTTTTATATGAACGGATCAACTGTATATATATATACACAGAAGGCGAGTCCATTTACTCACGGGTTGATCAGCCCGGCCTAACCATAGCCAAGGGGTGTCAACTATACACTCAAATCAGTCAATTATGTGAATCACGATGAAATGCTGGCTGCCTATCAGTATGTATGCTTTCGCTTCAATATACTTTTTGGCTAATTCGTCAGGTGCTAGATTTGGCTTAGAAGAAGTAACAGCCCCTGGAAGTTTTTCGTGAAAGCAACGAACACGTGTTATTTCGCTTTCAATGTGACATTTTTCGCTCAATGGGGCGATCCGTCGAAAGATAATAAAAGAAGAGATAACATGATTCTGGCCCTAACAGAGCCTATGTTGACTTAAAAGAACAAAAGTATATGGGATCATTTGATGTTTGATTGAAACCAATCGCCAGATGAATGTGTTCTTTAGTACAGCACAGCAAGCGAAGCAGATGAAACTAACGATGCCAAACGACGAAGAAATAAAATCGTGCATCAATTACCTCTCCCTTCTGCCATGCCTCTGGAAAGTGCAAAACATCGGGTATGATGTTACAGTCTTTATTACACTCATAGACAAGGTGCGTGCGCATAATGATGAATTGCCTTGTGGTCGCACAGTGTAGCATGATGTATGCAATGCGGAATGCCGTGTCGGCGGTGTTGGTATAATTAATGGAAAGCATATTTTGCTCATTAGCATAGAGTTCATAGAGTTCAATGCAGCAGCCATCAAAACAAACACCTTTCAACGCTCAACATGATGAGTTAGTTGTGATTAAGAGCAGCTCTTAATCTCCTACATGAGGTAATTAAACCATTCCATTCCATTGAGTACAACATTAATGTACTAAAATATGAATTAATCTACTAAAACCCGCCAACTCGTGGTTTCATTGATTTCATGAGCAGTTACGGTCTAAAACCCACCATCAACAGCCCTCCCGAATTACTAGAAATACTCAGACTCTAATAGCTAACATCTTTACCAATGAAATCATTAGACCCATTGAAGCAGGTATATTATTAGATGATCATTTCTAACTAGCAGTGATCATTTCCCTATTTACACCAAAATTAAACAAAGTGATCCAAATACTGCAGGTAAACCAACCCTAAAGAGACGTAAGCTTGACAATGAGGCATTACAGTGATTTCAAGATACTCTTGCTAATACAGATTGGAGTCTTGTTATTGACAATAGTATAACAGATGTAAATACTGTTAACAATATCTTCCTGCTTACGACAGAGTCTGCCCAATAAAAAATATTAACATAAAAAGGACATCAAATCTTAAGCCTTGGATAAATGCTAGCTTGAAACGTGCAGGTATGAAAACAAATCGACTGTACAAGAAATTTCTCTGTCTTAAAAGTGATCTCTCAGAACAGGAATACAAAAATTACAAAAATATTCTAACATCTACCCTCAGAACAGCTGAGAGGGAGTATTGTAAAGGACTCCTACAACAGCACATAGAAGACATAAAAAAACACATGGAAGTCTATCAACTCTATCATCGGAAAAGGTAATGTATGTAATTCTTTTCCAACATAATTTATTGAAAATGGAATAACTTTAAGCTCATCCCAAGAGATATGTAACGGGTTCAATAAATATTTTACTGAAGTTGGACCTAGCCTAGCTGAAAAAATTGAACCGTAGGAGAATCTCCCTTGAGCTATATTCAAGACATTAACCAACATTCAATGCTGATATCAGAAAATGAGGTTGAAAATATAATGAAGAGTTGCAAAAAGAAATATTCCAAATACTATCATGATCTCTCAATGTCAACATTACAAAAGGTTTTTCATTCAATAATAAAATCTGTAACCCATATATGCAATATTTCTCTAGAAACAGGAATTTTTCCTGAGAAAATGAAAACAGCCAAAGTCACCCCATTGTACAAGAGAGGGGGAAAATGTGTTTAACAATTATCGTCTTGTGTCACTGCTCCCACAATTCTCAAAAATTCTTGAAAAGATATTCAACAACAGATTAGATATATTTTTAGAAAGGTACAACATTCTAAATGAGGACCAATTTGGATTTCAAGCTAAATATAACACCACCCATGCTCTCCTCAAGCTCGTGTCAGGAATCACAGACACTATTGATAATAAGAAATCAACCATAGTTATCTTCATTGATTTGAAAAAGGCATTTGATACTGTTAATCATAAAATACTTACACAGAAACTTGAATCAAATGGTATCAGAGGACTATCAAACTGCTGGATAAAAAGTTACCTAGCAAACAGAAAGCAATATGTAAGTGTGAATGACTGCAATTCTGAGTTGCTCAATATTGCCTGTGGTGTACCTCAGGGGTCAATCCTAGCTACAAAATTATTCATCCTCAATGACATGTGCAAAGCAACAAGACTATTTGAATATGTACTATTTGCAGATAATACTAACCTATTCTGCTCAAATGAAAATGTGGTGGAGATACCAGTAAATGAAGGTCTAGGTAAATTAAAGAAATGGTTTGCAGTTAACAAATTATCACTAAATGTTGAAAAGACTAATTACAATAATTTTTCAACAGCAAAAAACAATATGCACAAAGATGTCAACATAATGATAGGCAATGAAAGTATAAAGAAAGTTGAATCGACCAAGTTCCTTGTTATAACAATTCAAGAAAACTTATCCTGGAAGATACACATTGATTAAATTTGTAGTATATTATATAGGAATAGGAATAATGAACAGAATAAAAACTTTACTTTCAAACACACTCAGGATGCTATATAACACTTTGGTACACACATGACTTATTCGTGTGAAGTATGGGGAAGGACATACCCTAGCAAATTGACTAAAATTGTATTAATCCAAAAAAAGGCTCTAAGAATTATAAATATGTTAGGTGTCTTTTGATCACTATAAACACTTATTTCATAAAAGAATTATGAAATTTCAGGAATTGACCAAACTTAAAATTGCAATTTTCATGTACAAAGTCAAAATGAAAAACTTACCAGCCCCAATCATAAAATTGTTTCCCTCAACAAACGATTACACGTGAAAACAACTATTTTGCCCTAAAATATGCCAACTTACACAATCTAGCATATGTTGGTGTTCGCATTTGGAGCTCAATCCCATTAGAAATAGTGCCCGCTTAGCCAGATTCAAACAAACCCTAATTCAACACATGTCCAATCCTGCCTTGTCAAAAACAACCAAACTTGCATCTGCTTCAGTTTTGTTTGTTTTGTCAAGATTGGAATTAGCCTTTTCTCTATCTAGCTCGTTCCTTTATCCTTCATTTTTTATACTGTATCACCTTTTTTGCCAAAATTAAAATTAGTATATATCTATACAGCCATTTTCTTTATCTATTATTCTTATATCGATATCACCACTATTGCCTTTAATACTATGTATAATGTAGTCACTAGCAAAAGTATTAACTAATGTTATGATCTCACTTTTATATTATCATTTTCCTCTCCCCCGCAAGGAGGTGCTTTTGCTGATGTTGTACGGTCATCTGTGCGCTCAGCATTGCAGAATGAAGAGCATCTAAAAGAGGTCATTATGAACAAAATCAAAGAGCATGGAAGAGATGACACTGTTGTGTCTGATCTATGCAAGAAGATGGATTTCTGCTCTAGACCAACAGAAGTTAAGAGACTTGGTAAGAAAACAACCAACGACAACTACCGACTTCTCCTCAAGGTGACTTTCTCTTCTGTATTTGCTTCCGGTGTATTCCGTTCTCGATTCAATGAGATGAAGAAGGAATATGAAACTCTGAGACGCATCAGTTTGAGACCTGGAAGAACCAAAGAAGAACACGAAGAGTACAAGAACAGTGTTACCATTGCTAACAAGCTCAACGATGAAGCGAATAAATCTGAGAACAACACCAGCTACAGTGTCAGAGACAATGGTGCAGTATGGAAATACGAGAAGAACAATGACGGAAAGTGGAGTCGAGTCGCTGATTGGAAGCTGCCTTCGGAAAACTATCAACGAGGACCAAAGAAACAAAACCTAACCAACACCTCCGCGCAACACTGATCACTGGTCTACTTAACATGAAGGCCAAATCAGGGAATACAGCATTCACCATTAGATTGCTGAAAGCTCGTTCTGTTTGTAACAAGGGTCAATCAGAGAGAGAAGTATTGACCTTGATATCATGTTGCTTGGCATAACAGAGACCTGGCTTGGCGAATGTGATACTCCGGTGATTACAGAGCTGTGCCCCCGTGGATATTCCTTTCAAGGGGCACATCGTCCCGCGTCCAAAGGCAAGAGGGGGGAAGGCATCGGTTTCATCGGGCGATCTGACATGATTACCAAGACTCAGCAACACGAGTTCACTACATTCGAGGCTTCCACAATCCGGATTCGCGCGCAGAAATCTGCCTCCGTTACTCTCATATATAAAGCTCCTCCTTCACACAGCAATGAATACACGACAGGCTCCTTTCTGAAAGAGATCGAGACACTCTTCGTTCAGCTCAATACGGTGATACATGGATCATTGGAGACTTCAATTTCCACTATGGAAAAGACAATGCCCATCTCGCATTTAAAGAACTGATACAGATGCTGAGTTTATCACAACTTGTAACTAATCCTTCCCATAGAGGTGGAAACATACTGGACCTTGTCATAACATCCGCTGCAGAAAGAACCACTGCATTACAGGTATACAGCTGTGACATATCAGACCATGCACTGGTCACTTTCAGCATTGATCTCAATCCCGTGAAGCAATCACATCCTCCATGCAAATTCCGCCAGCTGAAGAGAAGAAACATGCAGTCTTTCTGCGAAGACCTCCGCTCTGCACTTAGTGTATTGCCGACCCTTTTGAACTCGGCCGACCTCAACGAGAGTGTGATTGCATTAAAGAAAGTTGTATCAAAGACACTTGAACTGCATGCTCCAATGAAGACTGCCAAATGGAAAGGGAGTACAAGAAAAAAACTGGTTTGATGACGAGAATCACGAGGAGAAGAGAAAGTGACGCCAAATGGAGCAAAAATACAGGAAGACTCACCTAGAGGTGTATAAACAGATGTGGAGTGAGCAATGCCAGAGAATGGTCAAACTGATCAATCAGAAGAAAGTTGAGTACTACAATGGTCTACTACAAACAGCTGATAGCAGAGATGTCTTCAAGATCCTGAATACACTACTCAGCACTGAGAACTGTATACCTCTTCCCACACACTCCTCTGAAAAAAGATCTGGCTGAGCGCTTCTCTGAATTCTTCTCGAATAAGATCAAGACAATAAGATCGGAATTAGATCAATTGATTTATCAAGGGGTTAAACTAATGAGTCCTCCGTGCCCATCACGTCTTACTGAATTCCGAATGCTGTCGGAAATGTGTGTCATCAAACTATTCAAGAAAAGTAAATGCAAGACCTGCCCACTTGACCCAGCACCGGCTTTTCTTTTGAAGGACGAGGGTTTTCTGAAAATTCTTCTTCCCACTTTCACTACTCTCATAAACAAGTCACTGATCCTGAAGTATTCACAGCCTCTCTCATCACTCCTCGCATGAAGAAACCAGGATTGGACCCAGAAAAGTTTAATAACAATCGCCCATTCTCCAACCTTCCTTTTCTGAGTAAGATCCTCGAACGGGCAGTAATAACTATGTCAACTAAATGCGTACCTGAAAGCGAATATTCTGTTTGATCCATTCCCGTCTGCTTATAGAAAACAGCACAGCACTGAGACGGCCCTCATCAAAGTGAAAACTGACATTGACATCATACTGGATAGTGGAGATGCAGTCATTCTGGTGCTATTAGATTTAAGCGCTGCCTTTGATACCATAGACCATAGGATTCTCAATTAAAAGATCTTCGGCGTCAGAAGCACAGTACTCACATGGATTCGCTTGTACCTCTGTAACGGGAACCAAGCCGACATCATAAATGGAAACCGATCTTCCAGCCTCCCATTGTCCATTGGAGTGCCACAGGGATCAGTCCTTAGACTCATCCTCTTTGGCCTATACACTCAACTTCTGATGTCTGTCATTGCTCGTCACGGAATATATCGTCATGGGTACGCTGATGACACGCAATTGTACTGTCGGATCCCTGTGAGAGATTCAACTGGGGTGGAGGCAGCACTGCAGAAAATGAATGAGTGCATTGAAGATGTCCGCTCATGGTTGATTAAGAATAGAGCTGAAAATCAATGATGCAAAAACTGAACTGATACTGATCAGCAGCAAACAAGGAAAGAAACAAATTACGAATGACATTAAAATCACAGTGGGCTCCGGTGTCATCCAGCCGTCTGCCACAGTTCGCACACTGAGAGTACATTTCGACGCTGAAATGTCAATGAAGCATCACGTAGCTGAAACAAAGAAAAAGGCATATTACCACATCAAGCGCATCTCCCAGATTCGCCGATATATCAATCGTGACTGTTGTAGTATTGAGTGAGAAGATATTCTGGAGATGAATGACATTTTTTATTCGATAGACAGGGTTTATATAGTGATTATGAAGAAATGTATTTGAGATGACTATCTGAGTTGAGTTTAGTATTGATAGCAAATTCTTAAAAAAATTTTGTGCTGAGGCTATGCATTTAGACGACAAGCATGGCGCACTGGCCCATTTGTGGTTACTAGATCAGTAATATTAGATGTTATTGTGTGCAAGTCATTATACAAAACAGAAGGACTTTATCAAACGACTCAACAATTATCATGAGAGCATGCTTAACAACACCAACGCAAATTGGCAGGAAACATAACCTATTTTTGTTAATCCCCCTGTTTCAGTTAGATTTGGATTCCAAATAGTCTTGCTCTGACTCAACGATGTTAAAGCATTAAAAATACCGTCTTGTAACGACGTAATCCAGTCATTAACATATAAATTACTCTACCGTTTAATTGGTCGATCATATGGCTATTCCATTGATTCGGTTCGTTGGACCTTTGTTTAAGGTTGCAACATGGCAATCAGGTCGTTTGCAAATTAATTGCAATTAGGCCTATGAATTTATCATCAATAAAGCACCAACTTCCGAGACACTGAGCTTTGTTATGAAAAGAAAATGTTATACATGTATTCCTCTAGCGGCGCCAGTGAATCCGAGTTGAAAGCTGATGCATGAAAACGACATAGCTTTGGAATCCAAAGGCTGTCTATTGCCCTGCGGAAAGTTATCAAAGATAACCTACGCTACTGTAAGTAAAATCCCCTGGAGAGAAGCATATGCCAATTTCCTTCCATCTTTTAACCACGGATTTTTTTATTCATGAAACCACACTATTTAGTGACTCAATATTACCGCCAAAATACTGTTCATAGGTATTTCTAATCAATGGTTCATGTCATTTAAGTATTCAAATAAAGCTAAATAACCGTTATCTTGACCTCTTTCGTCTATATTGTACTTTTCTTCTGCATTGGAAATTCATTTGTAACCACATGCATTGTAATTAACACTCTTCATGCTTTCGAAATTTCAGGATCAAATCATAATGCAAAGTATTTGCAGCAAAAACTCTACTTGTACATGAAAGAACTTTAAGTCAAGCCCTACTTCAACGGCTGAAAGAAATGCTTCTGCACCACCTTTCCGACGCTTTACCGATACGCTTGATTGCGTGCCGGGGTTTCGAGTGTCATGCGTGGTCTAACTGTACTAGGTGTATGGTTAAAAGTAGTAAATTGATAGGGGTGTAGTAATCATAAAAGCTCTGCTTCCCTACATCTGTTTTTTTTCCAATTTCAGTTTCTATGATCACATGCTTGTACCCATGTTTACCTAATTGTATGTGTATTATTGGAACACTAAATTCTATTCTATTCTATTCTAAGTACCTCTAAAGTTAGCATGTCACGTGTCCACGGAAGGGGGGGGGGCTGGTCACACATTCTCGGTCTAATTGGCCAGCATCGCGATCCAGTCCCTGTAGAAGGCAGCCTTTTGTGCTAGCCAAGGAATGACGAACAGCTCTGGATACGTGAAGTGGTCGCTGTTCGACAGAGAACTCCCCGATATCCAAAGACGACCTGCTTTTATTGGATAAATGGAGCACAGGTGGAGATTATTCAGAGAGAGCAGGCGTTTTACAGCCCCACCTTCACAGCGTGAGGTTACATAACAACACGGTAATCACATGAAAATAAGGTGTCACAGGCAAAGAGAGAACCAATTGAACATTTAAATTGGTTTTAATTGGTTTCGGGACATGGGAAAACGTGTCAAGCACACAGAATAATAGCAGTAGTTCAGATGTCAAAGTGAGTTGTTTGCTTATTTGCATACCATTTAGTTGCGAACTAGACATGGAGCGTAGCTTAGTTCGCAACTAGGTCGCTAGCCTTTTATGCAAACAGACTCTGTGCTTGAATTGTGGGGGGGGGGGGGGGACATGATGAACTAAAGAAACGGTTTGATATAGAGAAATACTGACATAAAACGTTCAAAAATGCATGCAGCACCAGACTTCAAGGCCATCTGGCCGTAATGAAGGAATACGGAAACGTGATAACGTGATCGGGTTTTACGGCTTCACCAAAACCATAATTTGGATGATACGGGCGCCAAAATAAAAGGCCCGGGACTGGGGTTTCTCCCTACCCTGATCGCTAAATCCCAAGGGTTCTTTATCCTGCATACCATCATAGACACTTGTACACAGCGCCCGGCCTTGTTACGCAGTAAATGAATAAATGAAATCACATCTTCTAAAAATAGCAGTCCAGGATGGGATGGAATTAGCATGAAAGTTATTAAACGCTGTCTACCTGCAGTGATGGATCCCATGTTATTCGTCATCAACCGTTCTCTCCAACAAGGGGTATTCCCAACTGAGCTTAAACTAGCCAAAGTAATCCCATTTTTTTAAAAAAGGCAAGAAAATTTTGATTTGTAACTACAGACCAATATCAGTTCTTCCTGCTATTTCCAAAATTCTTAAAGAAATAATGTATTCCAGACTAATGTCCTTCATAAAAAGATCCCACCTCCTCTACAGTTATCAATACGGCTTTCGAGAAAACCATGGAGCTAATGTGGCCATAATTACCACCGTAGATGGAATACTCCAAGCGCACGAAAGAGGTGAAATTGTAATTGGTCTATTTCTTGACTTTCGGAAAGCCTTCGATACTGTCGATCATGAATTATTACTGAATAAATTATCTATATATGGGATGAGAGGAGTGGCCCATAAATGGTTAGCTACCTTAACCAAAGGAACCAACAGGTGTCATTTTTCATTGGTTCCTCCGGTAATCAAACTATGTCTCACGGGGTACCTCAGGGTTCCATTCTGGGTCCATTGCTCTTTTTATTGTATGTTAATGATATGGCTAACGTCTCGAACCTACTCTTCTTTATCCTGTTTGCGGATGACACTAACGTATTTATTTCAGGGCGTGATATTGATTCGTTAATAGATGTAATAAATGCTGAGCTAACAAATCTTGCTACTTGGCTGAAGACCAATAAGCTATCAATTAACTGTACAAAAACACAATACATTATTAAAAAAAACAAAACAAACAAACGTTGCCAATCCACAAAAAGCAATTATGTTTGATGAACATTAAATTTTGAAGTCATATCCACTCGCTTTCTTTAGTTTATTCTATTATTTATTCTAGTATTATATTTATATTAGTTTATTATATTAGTTTATTCTAAACACTGAACTGGTCCGAGCATATAAATAATATTCGAAATAAAATATCCAAAGGAATAGGAATACTTTGCAAAGTCCGTAAAAGTGTTTGATACCACAACTCTTATACAATGCCTTTATATATCCATACCTATCATATTGCAATGAAATATGGGGGGCCACATATCCATCTCAACTAGCCACTAATAACCATCCAAAAGAAAGCGCTTCGTACAAACTCATTGCACTGCAGAGTCACCGTCGAATTACAATTGTAACAATTAGCATTCCCAATCATAACGCCCGTCGCCTGATCAGGTCGAGAGGGCAGCAGCGGCAGTATGAACGAGGCGTGCGCGGTCGAGCATGAGAGCGATCATTAGCGATTCAATCAGCGATCATTAGCTCGATACGCCCCGCCCACCCCCATTCATCGGCAGGAGCCATTAATAAACATTAGTATCAATATCCAATGCACATGATTAAATGGAAATTAAGTGCACAATTCTTCATTTCGGGCAATGTTGCATGTGACGATCGACGTGATTGGTCACTAATTCATCATTGCGCATCATTCACTTTTAATGAAGTTCATCTTTGCAACTCTGAGAGCCGAAAAGCGAGCGATGTTTACGTGCGATGCGACATTGGTGTTGAGCTCCGATTGGCGGAGAGTTCAATATAAACACGATTTCACTGGCTCTTTCGGTGGTCCTAATTTGCATTTATGAGTTGTGACTAATTAACATCGAGGTGGTTCCACGTCACATAACGATGAGTAGGCAACGGTAGCTCGCGATGTCGCACATAAAACATCGAGCAATATCGATATGGTCGCCATTTAATTTGGCCTTCATAAGAATAGCTGGCCTGGAAGCGCGAACGCCGTTCAAGATAAATCGACGAATTGGGTCAACAGTCCGCACTTTCGTCGCTCCGAGAAATGAGTTGACGTTATTTTCAATGTATTAATATTTAATACTTATAACCAATTCATAGAATTTGTTATGTTAATTTACAAATACGATTCAGAGAAATAGATCGACATCGGAGGCAATGTTCGCTGCTGTGATTTAGGCAAAAAAAAATAAAAAAATAAAAAAAATAAAAAAAATCTCTATCGATCACAAGTAAAAAGCATGGAGCGATATCGAAATGCAGCCCGTGCCTTATATTTGATGATAATCTGATTGTCCGAGTTGCGCACTGAGACCAAAACCAAAAATCATTTAGGATAAGAAATAGATCGAACTGCCGACCGACGAAGAAATACAAGTACCAATAATAACAATGATCATCAACCTCATGATCACCATAATGATCAACATTCACCGCGAGAAAGTGGAGCTTTTTTCAAGTCAATTAAATTCCAATTTACAGGCACTTCGCTCAACGAGATTCTTAACGAATCATAAACGCACGAAAATAAACAATGACAGATGAAAGGACTCCGGGAGTCAGCTATAAATAGACCGCTGATTGTATGATATTGCAGAAGCTCCATTCAGTCATCATACTTGGTACTCACAATGTCAAATGACATAATGTTTTTTAAAACAGTAACGTCATTAAGATAATTATTGAGATGGAAATCGAGAGAAGTAAACAGAGTATTTCGGAATCATTAGGCGGAATGCATTAACATAAATGCATTAACACGTGATGCGAGAGAGGGGGAAGGGAGATGGCTCAGGGGTACGCTGGAGGCGCCTATATAAAAGCGGCGAGCGGGGCGTCCAGGGGTTCAGTTGTATCGTTGCAAGTGTGTCCGCCGCTTGACGATTGCTTAACTTTGCTATTTCATTGCAGTTTCACGTGTTGACCTTTTGACCTGTTCTTCTGGCGTTTGGATGCAACTTCGTTCACAGGATCCTTCGATTGCACCCGAAATCCAGGTAAGGAATAATTTATGTTTAGAAAAGCGGTTAAAATAAATGAGGCTATGCAGCCATGTCACAATAGTGGAGGAAGGTTATGCGCATTGTCCAGTTCAATTTGTGATATTCTCGGTTGAATGATGTAAGATCTGGTTGCATTGTAACTCCATATAACCTGTGGGGATGATCGATATTGGAAAGACGTTGCATTGTAAACAATTAAGATTTGCAGAAGCACGTGGTGAATTTGATTATACGATGAAATGCGGCTTCGGAAATGGCAGGTCAAAGGTCAACACGCGCACCATTCAATATATTCAGCCAATTTCCAAACATCGACCCACGTGGCTTCTTCGTTCGATCCTAAGTCATTCGCGAGAGCATTGCATTTGCACTCATGTTTATATGCAGAACAAAGGGAAATAGTATTGCGATTATAATGCGGGCAAAATACTGTAGAAGGGGAAAAGTTCGCGGACTGCAATTTTCGCGGTTTATGCCTGATGTCTTTACTAGCGGCACCAATTATTCGCGGTCAGGCGTTGGGTGGTACCGTAGTAATGATAATGCACCTAGATAAAATTCGCGTGCCTCGTAGATTGTGTTCGATCGGAACGTCGATAAGTATGAGTGAAAAGATTAATAATTGAAGAATTTCGATTTACAAGACACCTCGCTCTGAAACTGCACAACAGGAAATATCCGAGAACTGCAAATTTCGGGGTTTTTATGGCTGAAACTGTTATTCGTGACACCAATTATTCGCAGTCAAGGGTAGGTTCATATTATCAGATCACGCGGAAGGATTTCGGGGGTATCTAATTTCCGCGGTCGATCGTGACCGCGAATATAGCGATAATTTCCTGTTGTACAGCACACTGTGCATACAATGACAATTGTGAGAAGGAATTTGAAATTTTCGCGTGTGGTATGAGCCTTAAGCGACGTTAACTTAATATTTGAGCGGGATTCGTCAGAAGATGGCCAAGTGTTTTATTGCGGATCGGCGGCGATTTAGCTGAAGGCAATTGACAATATTACACGATAGAACTGCTGGCTTCAAATGTAGACTTCAAAGAGCGAAGAACGAATGCTTGTCGTAAACGCAACGGAAGAGCGCTGTTGCGCAACATTATATGAATACGACGGTTCGGTTGAATTTCAAACCAAGAAAGAAAGAAGTTCTTCTGGATAAAAAGAGCAAACAAAAGGCCATTATGACGTGAATGGAAGTCATTAGGACGGAAAAGCCAGTCGGTATTCACTTCCTGGTTATTACGTAATGGAAGTGACGATGAACAAGAGGAGTTAATTTGAATTGAAACGAGTTCGACATCTAGAGAGTGCAATGTGTCCGTCATGAACAACCGCGTTGCCATAGTGATGTGTCATGAGTTAATTATTATAAGTATTATTAATTTATTATAACTTAATATATTTGCTTCAATGTTGCGCTTTTCAT
Organism: Capitella teleta; assembly: GCA_000328365.1. NCBI lineage: Eukaryota > Metazoa > Annelida > Polychaeta > Capitellidae > Capitella > Capitella teleta. The sequence continues at coordinate 21,396 of KB309138.1, forward strand.
TTACAGATACTGCATGTGACCATGGCTCCGATCCGACGCCGTCTCTTGCTCTTGCGTAATCGCTCCGTGAGTACAGCTGACGTAACATCTACAGCCAAGCAGCCGACATACAAAGTAAACACAGCCATGCATAAAGAGCTTCAAAATGTCGCCGCCGTTCAAAGGGTGATCGCGAAGAGCGAATTCGCTCGCTGCTTCGGGGATGACATTCCCGCGCATTTGGCGAACAAAATGCTCGGCTTCTGCGTAGCTCACGGTCATGAGATCGAAGAGGACTGCGTTTGGCCTCAGGTCCAAGCACACATGCAAAACCACGACGACATAACCGCAGATAATTGCGTCGAATCAGAAGAAGGGAAAGTGCAGGATATCCGGGTGGGGGAGGGAGATGTGCAAGTGGAGGAGGGAGATGTGCAGGTGCAGGTGCAGGTGGAGGAGGGAAATGTGCAGGTGCAGGAGGGAGATGTGCAGGTGGAGGAGGGAAATGTGCAGGTGCAGGTGCAGGAGGGAGATGTGCAGGTGGAGGAGGCGGTAGTGCAGCACCTGAAGAGCGATTCTCCACGAGGGAGACGCTTCCTGTCCGAGATAAAGTCGCTGCGGGCGAAGCGAGGCCTGTACAGGTCATTCGAGGTCGTCGAGGGCGACGTCCTGCACCGCTTCACGGCGTATTTGGCGCACAGAAGGCAGCTCACATCACACGCATGCGCACTCAATAGACTGCTCTTCTGGCTTCACGAGAAGGCGGGCAAAAAGGCGACGAACATCGACGTCAGCCTGCTGCTCAATTTCGCATGGTTGGACGAATACATCAACATCCTGGCGTACGACCTGGATGGCTCCAACCGCAGCATTGGCCTTTTGCCGTCGTCCATCAAGAACGTAGTCGCCTGTCTGCCTCTGTTCATCTCATTCCTACGAATGAACGCCAAAGAATTCACGCAGTTACATTCCGATGATTTAAGCAGACTGGAAATTTGGTTAAAAGAAAGGTACACAATCATAAGTAAAGACAAGGCGAAGCATTCGGTCGCAGTGAAGATCCAAAGAGCAATGAGCGGACAACGCCTCACGCCTCAAATGCTGCACAGGGCCACAACAAACGCCAGGGTCAACAAGAAACTACTCACTCTGAGGCACAAATACAAAAACACACAATGCCAACAACAGAATGATTACAACTTCCTCACTAAATACATAGCCAATGCTGCAACATTGACATGCTTCCAAAGGTCAGGGGTCATAGGAGGTCTAACACTGAATGAGTTCAAAGAGCGCAAGGCGGTCAAAGTCGATGAGCGCGACCATTTCGCCATTCTGGTCGCAAAGCACAAAACTGGCAACGCTAGACCGGCCATTCTGTTGCTTTCGGCGGAATTAGTCGACGACATGTTGCTTTATTTGAAGCACTTCCGGCCGAGCGGTAGTCCCTGTAAGCAGTTCCTGCTCACGCAGAATGGCCGGCCCTTCAGCAACCCAGCCAAGTACATGCTGCTCTTCCATCAGCAATGGGGTCTGCAACACGTGACCGGAACTGAAGCGCGCGCGTATTTCGACCAGATGCACGCGACGATCGAACAGCAGAAGCGAGCTGAGATGCAGCGGCTGAATGTGGCGCCGACTGACTCCACGTCCATCACGAACCACTCGCGTGCCACGGCAGCCAACTACTACATGGATGAGCTGCTCATCACCACGGCAGTCAACACCATGACGTCATACCGCAAATTCGTTCGCGAAAACCACACCGAGAGTGACGACGTCTCAGAGAAGGAGAACGAAGACGCGGAAGATGACACGTGCAACGAGCAGACGAACAAAGCGACGGTGTTGACGAGGAAGCAGTTCAATGCAGCGCTGTTTGAGAGGCACCCGGTGAACGTGTGGGGTAAGTGCCCCAGCCGCAAGGAGGCGCTGCTGGTGGCGCACACCGACCACCGCTTCCCCCGAGACACGCCCAGTGTGCACCGCGCGTTGATGCGCTGGCGAGAACACCAGATCACGCTCAGAGCGAGGCAACTGCGCAGGGAGAATCCCTTACTGTCATCCCAGTCAGCGGAACAGGTGGCCAAGTTCATCCAGCGACGCCATCCCGCTTGGGCAGAAAAGAAATTGATCCGTACGATAGTCAGATAATATGCGACCGCCTCTTGTTCATTGCGATGCGCGTTCTATTGACTTTGCTTTGATATTTTAGCTTTTATTTACTAATGTTTCATCCAATATTTCAGGTGTTTTAATTTACATTTCAGTTGTTCCGATATTTCAGGTGTTTCATTCTATATTTCAGTTGTTCCGATATTTCAGGTGTTTCATTCTATATTTCAGTTGTTCCGATATTTCAGGTGTTTCATTCTATATTTCAGGTGTGTTTTATCCGATATTATTTCAGGCGTCGTGTGCTTGTTTTAAATAAATTTCGATTGTTGGCGTTGTGATTGAGTAGTGAGGTAGTTCTGATGACTGATCGGGTTAATCCGTTCAGAGTGCGGGAGGGTTAGCCAGCCATGCATTATTCATTCGCATTTCTTTTATTCATTTGCATTTGTTTCTTAGGTTCTGAGGGACGGGACGCCGAAAGGAAGGCGGCAGCTTTGAGCCAGTTGGCGGCCATCGACTGCAGCTTCCTGTTCTGCGATTCGTCAGATGTCATCGTTACTCGGCCTCAGTCACCAATTGCGCGTGAACACATTTCAGGTCAATAGCACGCATCTTGAAGTGTCACGCAATTAATTCATGAAGAGAAAAGATATCTCCAAAAATCTTGTATTCATAGTGAAACGTCGGTGGACGCAGAGAGCCATGACAACGATTGCCATGGTGACGGAGGCCACGACGTCCGAGCACAGAACGCGCGAGAGCCAATGAACAGCACAAAGTGAATATTCCGACACAGAGACCGCATACAGCCACCGATGCCATGTACAATGGACTGACACCGAGCAGTGATCATGATGATGACGCCATTGCCGAGTACTGCCAGAGGAGTACGGATGACCAAAGAAGCCACCCAATGTCTTCACCCCTGCAGTTCACCAAGAAGTCTGCAAAGGACAAATTCATGCTCAGCGATAGGTGCAAAACGCTAGGATAAATGAGTGTTGTTTAATGCTGCGACTCAGGTGGCTGTTGAGCACAAACAACAGCAGATCGAACAAGTATTCATGCCGACAGGGGGCGCCGTCTTCTTATGCACCTCCTCACACTCAGCTGCTCAGCTGCGTCGATGCAACAAACGTCAAGATATCACATCAAGGAATAAAAAGATTCAAAAAAAAAAAAGAAAAAAAAAGTGTTCAATTTGATCAATTGATGGTCGCAGTATATTTTGTTTGCAATGTAGCTAAAGCCGCGTTCACATATATGCGTGCGGTCCGTGCGTGCGGGAAAAGTCCGTATGGTCGCAAACAACACTGTCGGTAGCCAGAATAATAACAATCATTATGTTAACGCACGAACGTAATGAGAAATGAACGCACGCATAAATGAACGACGTATGGTAAAGTATCCTCCCAAAACTAGCATTCGTGAAAGGGAATGTTCTATGTCGACGACGACCAATCAACGAGTGCCCCCCCTGTATGAGGCGTCAGGGAGGTATATACCAATGTAATAATGAAATTCACAACAGCAGAACATACTGAAGATGTGTTCTAAGTCCATTGTCAATCTAGTTGAATCGTGCGAATCGGATGAAAGTGATTTTGATTGGAGGGACAACATGGGAAGGGAAGGGAAGATGACATTGCTAGGACGATGTGCTCTTCAGCAATGCTGGTCTGCATTTAAATAAGGAAGCATGGAAGTTGAGTTATGATGCAGAGAGTTATCACAATATGTCTGAGTATCAGGTGAAAGGCAGTGATGAAGGAGAATAAGAAGAGAAGAAAGCATCGAAGATTGCGCAATGATCAAATGATTGAATATCGAGAGAGCGTGGAGGAAAGTCAGGGAATAATAATTAATAGCGAAGAGGGAAGGTGGCAAACCGTGAGTGCTGGGATGTAGAGGGAGCAGCGAAGATAAGAAGGCATCGTCGATGTACCAATGGTTTTAAAGCGAGAAATAGGACACTATAATTTTTGTAAGTGTTAGTATTACTCAATGAGGAATAATGTATTGTCCATCTCCATTATGAGATGCCATGAAATAACGTTTCCTTTGGAAAAAGGAAATTCGATACAAGGAGAGTTCAGGTGTCCAATATTAGAATGACATCAGTAAATGCACTGGAATAAACAGAAAACTATGACAGCAGCCGCTCAAAAGTTCAAAGTGGATTTCTTCAAATTGCAGAAAATGATGATTAGAGTAGATAATTACCGCATGACGAACTCAGCAAAACAAAGAGCAAACATCACATTTCTCGTTCCATTCGTAATCGCTATGATTAAGTATAAAATATGCGAATGCCGTCAGAAGCTTCTTTTTCAACCAATTCAGCTGTCTAAATCGAAAGTAGTTCATTCCTAGGATATAGTCCACTCAATGAAGCCTAAAATAAGGGACGGGAAAGGGGGGGGGGGCGACAAATATATGAATTCAGTTCATTCAGGATTCAAATCAGAGCAAGGTCACAGACCTCTGAATTCTCAGATAAGATATCTCACAATCGCGATCGCCAGCATCCTAATCACCGTCGGTCGATTCTGTGGCACGTGGTCAGGTGAGCGCCGTGCAATGGCGATGTGATTGGTGTCAGGTGAGCGATGATGCAGACACTGCTGCACATCGCCTTGTTTTCAAGTGAAATAAAAACTTTGAGCCAAGCAGTATTCTGATGAAGTGCCAGTCACCTATCTATAGTATCCAAGTCGAAGACCAGACTAAAAATATTTCAAAAAGAGTACTTGTATATTAAATTTGAATTGTATCCAAAGATAATTAAAATATAACATTTCATACTTGAATACAAAGAAGGATGCACATGTAAAATATACGAACACAACCTCAAAGATCAAACGAGTTTGACCTTTGATCTGAGCGACAACAGTGCACTATTTAGTCACATGCGGATGCGGATATGAGAGAGGGGATTACACAGTATTATACAGTGGATTATGCAGTGGGGCCGATCTTCTGGCAATCTAACTGGACCTGGCGTCAGCAATAACGAAGGAGAGAGACAGTGAATTGGCGATCGGAGCTGCCGCGGAGAAGAGAGTCAGGCACGCAGCACCCACGGCAGCAACGATCAGAGTCATATGCTAGTTACTAGCGTAGATAGAAGACGGTATCGGGAGACTCAAACACAATGAATGGCTTAAATATAATCAGTATCTGTACTCGAGTGATAAATGTCTATGTAGTGATACATCTATTATAACGTTCTATAATTACAATGACGTGGTTTGCGTCGCCATAGTCATTGACATGTTTTATAGCATGTTTATTATCACAAACAAGGAAAAGTGTTACGCCTCCCATGTATACAGGTCACTGCACAGTGACTACACTGTTCAGTGTTCAGGCATAATATGACGGATGTTTCTGCATTCCGCCTTTGTTGGGTTACAGAAGAACATGCAGTGTAGCGACTTCATAGCAATTGAACTGAACTACTAGTAAATGAAGCTCATACTGTGATTGATTTGTATTCCATGCGCATCGACGGCGAACTAATTCGAGGGGTCCGCGATGGCGCAGTGCTAGCTTGCTCGCCTTGTGTGCAGAGGTTCAATTCCCGATCAGGCAACACACGGGGTTCGGATTTCACGGCCTGAAAAGCCTCCGGTCCAGCACAGCACGGCACATTGCGTAGTGTCGATTCATGTTACCATGGTAACCTGTTTGGACGAAGGTGTCATAGCCTAAGTGTCTGATGCATCGCTTGTGATCATAGCTCACTGAGGGATTATACGTGTCACGTTTCGGGGGTCCAATAACCAGGCACATCGTGTGCAGCGTGTCAGAGAACTCGATGATCGCTACACACACCCGATTAAGTAAAAGTACATTATACCAAGTAAATAGTATGCACTGAGTCGAATAATGTGGGGTCGGTTGGTGGAAATCACTGATGTTGTTTTGAAGAATTCGCTAACCAAGGACGCTATAACCAATAGGTCTAATAGAATTATTTACTTGTAGAACGTAGTAAAATCCAGTGACATATTCAGAAATGTTTTGATTTGATTTGGCGATAACAAGCATGTCTGCTTGTTCACGGCTTCGAGCTGCTCAGCGCTGAGCGACGACTGCGCGCTGTGAGGTGACCTCATTAATGCGATATTTCTGGGAATATTTGCCATAAAATGACCCGGTACAAAGCCCGAAGTACGTGATAAGAGGCTTCTCAAGATATGTATGGAAAAAAAATTTCTGGGAACCCCTGTTTGAATGAAACGTCAAGTCCCATGCTGGGAAAGATAGAGATTTGCAAAAAAAAAAAAAAAAAAAAAAAAAAACCCGGATCAGCGTGGCGGCTTAATTCTGTATAAAACTAAATTTAGTGATTTCCTCCGAATTAAAAAAAGTTCAAGATAGAAAGAACATTGAATGCGGTCAGCGTAATGGCTGCAACATCTGTTCTCGTGTTGGGCGATTCCTACGTGCGGCGCTTGGCTCAACACCTGGATGCCAAGAGAAGAGGCGGCCTCAACATTCCTTCCGTCACCGTGCGATACCACGGTCTGGGAGGAGCCCGCCTCACGGGAGACAGGAGGAAGACGATCGCCAGGTATGCGGATGATGTATTTTCCCGCTTACCCTCTCCTCCCGACGTCGTCTTCCTTCACTGTGGCAGCAATGAACTGAGTCGATCTTCCCCACATCACACCGCACGAAGCATCGCAGAGTTCAGCGACCAGCTGCTCTACCGCTTCCCGTCAATGAAGATCGTCGTCGGGGGTCTCCTGCCAAGATGGAACGCTCGCTACTCTGACTTTAACCAACGCGTTGAGATAACAAACGGACTGCTGAGGGAGGAATGCGCCAGATGCACCCACAGAAAAACCTACTCATCAGTTAAAGGGATGAAGTGGGCAAGGAGGGCCAACTACTGCGCAGACGGAGTTCACCTGTCGCAAACCGGAAATGAACTCCTCGCCAGGAGTCTGCACGACGCCATCATTCGCCAAGTCTATGCCACTTGATCCTGTGCCCGTCCTCGCTTTCTATTTTGTTCTTCATTTTTTTTTTTTTTTTTTTTTCTTTTTTTTTTTCATTTTTTGGTAGCGCGTGGAATAACATAATGTATAATTTATTCTCGTGTCAGTTATGTACATGCATTCACAAATAATACAAAATAATGAATTAATTAAATTAGTTCAGAGTCACTAAAGTGATATTATGGAATTACAAGGTTTGAAGAGACTATGGAATGCAAGGATTTTGTCACTGATAAAGTAATAATGAAAAACATCTGAAATTGAGGAATAAGATAATAATAATATACATGTAATAAAATAGATTAAGAGGATTTTGCATCGCGATAAAAACATCACCAAGTTGTTTTTAATTGAGTTGTTTAATTGCATCAATAATTCAGTTCGAAATATACGTAGTATTATATACTTAATTAATTATATTATAAGTAGTACATGCGATTGGAACGATGTTATCTATAAATAGCACATGCTTATCAACATCGGAGTGTCTTCGCACAGAGCCGCTGCCCAGCAGAAGGCGACGTGTTTCCGAGCATCGCCCAAATCTTTTCGCGGAAATTCCCACAATCAACTTCGTTTTTTTTTTTTTCCGTTTTTTTTATTTTTTTTTCTTAGTGACTCCCTTCTGCTCTGTGACGTGCGCTGCTGAGCAATGAGCGATACGTCAATGCAGCATAACTGCATGTATATTAACACGTGTGCTTTGCTTTGAAATGGTACCAAGCATACATGTCACGTGTCCACTCCAAATGAAACCGTTAACAGTTAAACAATTAAAGGCAATTACAAAGATACAAAACACGAATACAAGATCAGACATCATGACAATTGATGATCGCAGGTGCGCAATGGGTCGACTCCACAACTTTCACTTGATTATGGCATATTCCGGTTTTGACACCGAAAACGCTCAAATTATGAACAAATTATTCACGCCTTCTGTATTTTTACTCGCATCACACTGGTAGTAGCATAAATATGATTTTTTCCCTCTCTATTAAACGTTTATTTCATATTTCACGTGAAATGCAAATGCGGACGCTTTATGTATAGTTCGCATTTCGAAGACGTGACTGCATTCAACAATGACGCCAATCCCAACCAACATCGACCCAGTTGAATGGATCCATGATGAGCCTCACCAGCAGAATCGCTCACCCATAACAACATGAGTGACACCTGACAGTAATCCCCTTCCTACGAAATTCCCCCTCCCAGACGAAGCACTCGGCATTCACGCTCATCAATTTATTTATTTTTATTCAAACTTCATGCATGCAGTAACATAAATAATAAAAACATGCAAGCGCACGACACAACAGACAATGCCTTTAAATTGAATATATCAAATATCCATGCACTCTTTCAACATTACAGACGCTCACTATGTTTATACAAAGCCCAATCTGCATAACATAAAGAGGTTTCATAAACAACCGAGAAGATATTCTACTGACGTTTTCTTTTTCAGCTCCGAGAAATTAGAACTCCCAAAAACTCAAATATCGGAAATTTTTCAGTTTCTACTTGGGTTTGTACTGTGCTCTGCGCACAGATGAATCAGACAGGTGTGTGACGTTTGTGTTTATAATCGTGAAATATCCGTGTATGCAAATGGCTACAAGTTGAGTGAGAATTCGGTGTCTGTTGCAGTGGATCACTTCTGATTTTAAACTTCCGGATCTCCATAATAAGTGTCCATTTATACATTTTACAGCCGCTCAGGTGTGCAGCTTTGAGCCTGCACACACGCACACACACGCACGCCCAATAGTAACATAATCGCACTCAACGCGCAGATACATGCGACATACGAATATCTCATCAACAGCAAATAAGATGACTTGCGCACCGATCTCGCACACCCTTCCCCCTCCCGTAACGCACGCTTCCTGTAACGTTGGCACTCAATGACGTAATTTCACCCGCGATATACTCAGTACAGGGACACGGCGCAAAATGACCTCTGATCCCTCAAAGGAAACCGAAATAAAGGAATGCAGAGAAGTTCACACAAATCACAAAACAAAACACCGAATAAAATTAATCTGAGTGCATATGTTTCGAAAGTAGAGTAGCGAGAAAGCGGCCATGCGACACGCAATGATATCGACATGCGGAGTCGCAACATCTATTTTTAGCCGCTGAGTTGAACTTCTTTCACTCAGCGAATGCGACGAGCGAAATAATAATAGGCTCGAATTATGCCTCAAAAAACCAACAACGGCGAATAAGAATATGAACGGCACGCCAAGTGAAAAGGATATTGAGGAGAAAAACAAAACACGAAACGCATGCATTTATTAGAGGAATTGTTAAGCATTGAATTTGTAATCAATTGATTTCGGAATAGACTGATTCTGCTGAATAAAGAAATTAAGAGGAATAATGATTATACATGTAACGGAAATTATAATTACAAACCGGCTTTTACTATACAGCAATAATGAATTTACAAAACTTCAAACACAAATGATATGTGGCGATAAGCCAGTGATTATTCGTTAGCTCAATTGCCAGCACACTGCTGTAGGTCCGTTCATTGTCACAATGGTGTATTAATTACACAAATCAAAGAGCTAAGCGGCTCAGTTTATTATCATTATTATTCTGGATCATTTTTGTGATTACTCATGTGTGTTGTCTGGATATTAATGTAGAAGCGTAGTCACTACAGTCGTGACCTCAGCGCGGGGCAGCAGAAAGGTCAAGGCTAGGGCCAATGACCACGTGGTCACTGCTACACACCCTTGCATTCTAGAAGCATGATTTCACGGTTGATCCGCTCGCACATGGCATGAAAGATCTTGGCGTGTATAGAGTGTCAGTAATCGCCAGTCGCTACATACATATACACTAACATTCATCATCGCGTTTTAATTATGGTGCTTCCTGTCAGCACTTAAGGCATCTAGGAGATCATTTGTAATTATAATTACTAATTACCGCCCTAATAATTAATTCCGAATGCGATTTGCTTTCAATAACATGATTGTTCATTCGTTTAATTCTTCTGCGCGCCGTTATCGGTCAGTCACCGTCTGTCCCCTCGCCACCGCTATATAAGACCTCAAAACCAAGGTTACATCATGAGAGATGACCCACTGAATGTGATGCAGTCCCGCTAGGCCGAGAAGATTCGCCGATTTACAACCCACGGACACATGACCACGAGACAGGGGACGGACACCAGACCGAAAAATTACTCTGAAACGAGTATTTGCGGGAATATAATTATTTCACTTGAATCAACACTGAAGCCAGTCGACCGTAAACGCCAATCTTCTGATTGAGACAATGGCTAAAGGACGGATTTCCATTGAATTGTTATCTTACGTACTGATTGTCTGATTGTACCCCAAATATTGGATTTCACGCCCCTACCCAAGACACTCCATTAGAGTGGATGCGAATACACAAGTTCAATTCCGTTCACAACATCCTCTGAAGCGTTTTGCACACGGCACTAATGAAACATATTGCCGGTTTTGGCAAAGACGCGTATTAAGCTAAATGGAGTAGTTTTGTCCATACAATCGGATTATTTCATATATTAGTATGACCACTCTAATGTATTCCTTGGCCCCTATAATAAAAATAATCTCATTCAATCAATATAAAAAGTGCAATAATAATGTAGACACATAATCGAAATCTGGGTTAAGACCAAACATTAGTCTCGGTATTGTATTATATGACGTAAATGAGACATGTTAGGAACAATTTTAGCGATTACCCAGTGCCACAGCGGCCATGACGGAAAATATGACCTTCACAAAGGTCAAACAGGAACAAACTGTTATTCCACTTCTCAAGCAACATATGGACTATACATCCTCAATAAAGGACGTTCTTTAGTCATTCATTTGTGCAAAATATTCGCCATTCTTCGATTTTTTTTACAACTAATTAGTTAATTATTCAAAAATTAATTAATCGACTTAAATTAGAATGGTATTTTAGTATAAAGGTCATCAGTATGACCCTGTCTAGTGTATATTGACTTATGCAGCTATAAAATTAAAAGTACATATCATATTGTAAAATTATTCTTTTTGACCATGGTCGTTTATTAGGGGTAGTGTTACCTATTTTCGTAAAATAAATTCAATTATTGAACAATTTAAGTTTTCTTTTACATTTCAATAGTTTTGGTAATGGGGGTTACTCTTGTGAAACCATTATGCACATATCTACAATTTGAGCAGAGTTATAGGAAACTATCTTAGACATGAAAAAAAATAAAATAAAAAATAAAACAAGAATCAATCAGAGATGTGACCAAGGAAAATTTTTAATTGAACTAATGATGAACATTGATCAAGGAAACATGAGCGTAATTGCAGCAATATTAGTTCATGATACCAAACTATATTATATGCTTCAATTTATGATTTACAGCACAATTGCGCAACCAATGAGTTATATAGATATGCATTTCCATCTGACATGACTTTACAATATCATTTCATGTATAATGAAAACCAATACAATCCAACAATTACAAGGATTGTCAATACTACAGCATATAGGCTGTGCAGAACTATTCAATTCGCCAAATGGTCTAACTCAGTCTTCATCTTGACAGAAGTTGACATATTTATGGCTCTATCAGAGATCAGCTGGGCTCAGCCCAGTAGACTTGCTATGCTCAGTGGACTTATATTGAAAAAAAGCTATGCCAATTATGATTGCAGTATACCACCAGACAGTCAAAGAACGTCATAATTGGCCAAATTTGATGACAATAAAAGTTTAATGATCAAACAAATTCGAAAGAATCATCAATATATGCAATTAAATGCTTTAATTACCACAATGACCTTGACCTTGGTGCAACCTCATTTAAACTTATAATTTCATTAGATGGCTATACTAGCAATATACTCTGCAAATTTCAATGCCACAACCCGCTTAACAACCGAGATATTTGCATTTGAAAAGGTCATAATTGCTATTATGCAAGATTACGCAAGAACGGTGCATCTGAGAGCAGACATACTGCCAAGCTTTATTTTACATATTGCTGCACTGAATCATTTGATGCCAGTTACAAGTCAATTGCATTACTAGTCAATGAGTTAGTGGCGATTGAGTTTTCAACTTTGAAAAATCACTGCGACCTTGACCTTTAACCTTTGACCTTCAAACTTTCAGTGTTAATTCGAAATAACTTGCTTCATTAATGAGTGCAACTTACTAATTGACAGACATGAGCGAATTCAACATAATCAGTACCAAACTTTGTTCAACAGAATACCGAAGCAATGAAATTGGCTAAGTGTTGCCTAATATGTGTTTCGATCGAAAACACACAAATATTCTGAATTATCACATTTTCTTCTAAGACTCGACAGCACACGTACTATGCAACTCAGAAAAGTTTCAAAATTTACGAAATTCGAAATAATCATCAATTTATGCAATTAAATGCTTTAATTACCACAATGACCTTGACCTTTATGCAACCTCAATTAAACTTATAATTACATAAGATAACTATGCTAGCAATTTACTCTGCAAATTTCAATGCCACAACCCGCGTAACAACCAAGATATTTGCATTTAAAAAAGTTGTAATTACTATTATGCAAGATTACGCAAGAACGGTGCATCTCAGAGTAGTAACAGCGCCATGCATTGTTGTACATATTAACGCGTTGGATCGATTGATGTATGTTGCAAGGGAACAGCTCAATTAATCAGTGAGCTAGAAGCGATCCAATTTGAGACTTTGAAAAATCGCTGTGACCTTGACCTTTGACCTTTAACCTTCAAATTTGAATCAGGCCCGCAGAATGACATGTACTATCAATGTGTGAAATTTGCTGAATCATACTTTACGGAGTTCCGCGCAACGGCGCATAAAAAATCGTTCACAGACTTAAAAAAAAAAAAAAAAAAAAAAAAAAAAAACGTAAAGTAACATAAGGAAAATTTTTAATTAAAAATTTTCCTTAAAAAAATAAAACTCGTAATGGGTCCAAAAGCCGCATATTTCAGCCAAAGCTTTCCAGCGTAGGCAGCAACTGATATCCTATTGGTTTTATATGCAGTTGTACATATTTTTAAAAGAAATTTATGGACCTAGAAAAGTTTGTGAAGCTCACAATAAACACATTTAGAAAAAGGAAATTATTCTCCAGCTCAAGCACTAATTTATGGATGCAAGATTCATTCGTTTTAGATCCGGAGTGCTGGCCACTTCTACATATCGCCGAGGAAGCCAACGAGACCGTTACGTAACCGAATGCAAAAATCAGGCATGGCTCTGTTGGTTGTGAACATGCATTCTGCTGTACTTAATGACCCATTGCATTCCAGTATGCGATCAATGGTCGTTGCTTCACATAATGTGATCTACTACTACACATAACTAAGCCTTGCGTAAATCACGTATATACTTCAAACGAGAACCAGTATAAAACCCGTTTGTTGCATATTGAGTGCATGGTTGTTTTCTGGATGAACTACACACGTGGTTTTACAAATTGTGTCTTGGGATTCTGTTGATCGTCGCGAGAGACAATGATTTTCGGCTTCAAATAATACCCACAATACCGAATAATAATCAGCATCGAGCGGGCGGAGGAGGAGCCACAATATCAGTTATCTGGTTATGGCCTACTTAGCACTTGTAATTAACTCGTGCGAGGTCTGCGGACCGGTCGTTCTCGCTGCAGTATGTCAGCTATTATGATTAGGCCTGCTATATTAGCAGGTGTTTCGCTGCTATACCTCACTTGTGTTCTGCGACACACAACACGTTTTCATCGTGTATACCACGATTACATTTCAACATCGGAACATTGCGCCTTTGTGCTGTACATCAGGGAGATTATGACGTGACTAGTTATCATATATGCAACGCAAATTGTCTAAATGAGATGTGCGAGAACTGCTTCATGCATTCTGCGTGGTGAACACGCAGAAAGTGATCGATCCAAAAGCTAGATTATTAAAAATTCACTTTAATGTAAAGCCACATTGAACGCGTGCGTGTGTAGAATTGCATCAAACCAAACTGAAATGGCGCGCGCACAGGTAACCTGCTATTTTGAGGTGCATGTGACACAGAGGGATACTTATTATGAATGACACGGTGAATAATGAACTAACCAAGTCCTTCCTTTGAATCCATGTCCCCCAATGAACACAGAGTAATCCAGAAACCACAGAAAAACACGACCAATTTCGAATCGCTGACGCAGCAGAATTTGATCAGAGGTGATGAGCCTAAGAGATTAGTCTTCGCGCCAAACGTGACCTCTGCTTGAACTTTCAGCGGCATCATTAATTCTATGGTTCTCACTTTATTGCATAACGAGGGACTGATCACTGGGTATTCTAGATCATGTGTTCGACTTCATTTAATGTTGACCAATCATATTGACCCCTTTATACTCATTTGTGTCGCGTCAATTGTAATAACGGTATGCTCAAAATTAGTAACGCAGTATACTTGGAAAAGGGCAAAATCGGGCATTGAGTTGTAGCGTCATTGTACGGCTTCTGATTGGCTCACAGAGCATTGTTGTCACAACAACACGATTTAGGTCGGGTCAAAAAGTGCGTATCTAGGTCAGGTCATTGTACGCAAATACCAACATGGCGACATGAACTGGATTGGTGTTTACATGGCGTCAAATAATCCGGAGTTTTGAGTTCATCGCAGCCACAAATCCACCGAGGAAAGATAATTTACGCAGGGAACTGAATGGAGGTCAGTGTTGCATTGCATCCGAAACCTCAATCGGCGTTCATTTTGCTCTGTTTTGCGTCTACTAATTCTGACTTTTGTTTAACTCTATTATGCATAATATCCATATACCTAGGCTACTGCTATACTCACAATAATACATTAACTGATTAATAGCCTACGAACAACGAAATCGTTTGTGTGATACTCGCTGACCACTGGAGACGAAAGAGGCCGTTCCAGAGGCCAGCACACGCTTTTTTTATTGGTGAACATGTAATACATAAAACATTATTGTAAACGAGCAATGTGGGGCGGATTTAAAACAATGTATATGATGAGGTGTGACAGGTTTATGGTCATGAATATTGAATCAGATGCCCGAACAAGAGGATTAGCGTAATTGCTGATTGAATTGTTTGAGTAGTCGCGACAATTTATTTTCCGCTGTGAGCACGCGTGTTACTTCACGAGATTAGAATATTATGACGTCATCAAACACAACGCTTCCGCTGCGAATATTTGAATTGAAACTTCGACAACTTTGGCATAGCAAAGTGCCAACTGCAGGCACACACGGTGCTCAAAGTAGGACATATTGTTTTGGTCAAATAAGTGGTGCAAGTCATGGATTCTTTGCTCGTGTATACATTTAATTTTATTTAGTTTTATTTACCTGTGTACACGAGTGATGGATTATATGTTTGGTGCTTCATTCAGAAAGATCTAACTTAAAATACAAAAATAGTCAATAATTAGTTGAAGACAAAAGGTCTTCAACTAATTATTGAACGAATAATTCAAGTAATTATTGTCGAACCGCGGACCGACATTTTCATGATTTTATTGATACTGCTGGCTTCCGTCGCCGTAGACACGTGATACCCTTTTTAGTACAACATATATATAAGTTTATAACATGTAAACAATAATGGAGTACATATTATATAATGCTACCCAAGCCCTAATGTATAATAGCTGCCTTGGGCACTTCTTCATGCCGTGCATATTTCAATAAGCAGGTTCCATTGTACGCGTGTCGGTTTCTCCAGAAGCGGCGCAGAAATGCTTCAGTGTTGAAATAATAATGCGGTTTTCAGCGCCATTCTCGTGACATGTTGCCGCGTTGAATATTCATGAATGATGATCAGATGTTGACTGAGGTTAATCAAGTGCCACGAATACAGCAAAGAACGGGTTTACAAATGTAATGTGATGAGGCGAAGCACTCAGTGTAAAAATAGTGATGAGTTGATGAGAAAGGAAATTGAGAATTAGAAATCAATGATGAATGGAGTTCATTAACAAAGTACAGCTGAGCTGAGCCAAAAGTAGTCTAAAAGTGAAAGATCTCAATGCTTTGCAATGACATTGCACTTTTTCCAGGAAAGTGTTACAAAACAGATCGCAGTGTAATAGTCACTCAAAGATAAGAGAAGTGAATACTTGGTTATTATGTAACATGTCATGCCGCTATTCCTATCATTTCTATTTCAATTTCATCAACATTTATGCCGATTTATCTCAATTAATAGAGTCACAAAGAGTGTAGTCATCATTTCGCGATATTTCCACTTTTGGCGGCAAACAGGGCCCCAGACCATGGATAAGCTTCATTTAACGCATAATTAAGGCAGCGCTCTCATACTATTGTTTGTTTGAGAGTGCTATTGTTGTGACAGTAGTACTAATGTATATCTCCTAAATGAAAACAAAGCAGATAGTTTGTATTGAAGTGCCATGCAGTGGATGACATTCCTTAAACGGGATTTAACAACATTAAGTGAAGATAGTACATGAAGGGATGATCCGTAGATGATTTCACAAATTGGGTGCAACACTGATAAGTCTGATGATTCGAAGTCATATGGTGTTCGTTAGATATCCATGTAATACATAGTAAAGGTAGTTATGGAAATGAACCAATAATTGCAAAATTCCTTACTCTGCCCCCTAATTATGGACCTTCGCTGTTTTATGAATATTTCTAATATTTCCTCATTTTGAGAAACTTGAACAAATAGCGTGAAATATATCATATTATTCAACTTAGTATGACAATATCTTTTTTTGAGGTTCATTTTTCTGAAATAACTATATATCCTAAATCCCTTAATTATGTATACATTTACACGCTGAGGTATGGAGTGAATTTTACAATTTTTCGACAGACTTATATAGAATAAATACACATGTATCTACATGTACATAATTTATTAATTGGATTATAAATGATAGGAATACTAGGATGGAATGTTAAACTATCCACACCAGGTATTCATTTCCCTGAGATTTTTACACTGCGACCTGTTTTATAACACTTTATCAGAAAAGTGCACCGCCATTGAATAGCATTGAAATCTTTAACATGGGTTATAGGCTACTTTTATTTGTATTGACCTTGTGACCTATTTTATTGTTTGGAAATACAACAAAATTAAATAATGTAGATTGATGTGCCATCCTAGAAATATGTCGATATCCTTTTAGCGCCTCCATGAACGAAATGTATGAATATAATTAGGGGATATAATTATGTCAGATTCATCACTCAAGTTGAGTCCAAGTACAGATACTGTCGTAATAACTTAAATGGCATGATGGCGTAAACTATTTAGTCAAATAATTCTGCAGTTCTCTCTCTAAATCCGGAAACATTACAAAAAAATACACAATACGAACGTCGATGGGGGTAAGGAGTTATGCTATTATTTATCTCTATAACTATCTTTGCAATTTTTTACATTGGCATTTTTCCTTAACACATGAGAGGATTCTGGGCCTAATTTCTCGTTAAGACTCTCAACCCTGCCCCGTGTGATGTTGGTGCAGCCTTGAATCAGTTCTCTGCTATTGTGGGAAGACGGGAGGCGGTAACGAATTACTGACTTCAAGTTTATCTCATAAATCTTCATTTATTTTCCTTCTTCAAGAAGTCTGTGATGACCATAGCAAGGTATGGGTGAGCATTACTTTGCTGAAATGGTCGTATCTGCCCATATTCGTAACCCGGAATCGTTTGTTCGCCTGTTGAATAACATGCGCAATGGCACAATTAATAATAATTAATTAACAATACGCAATTCGGTTCTCCATCTCCCATTGAAATTTTGCGGTCAAAGGTCAAGGTCACAGTTAATTTCCCAAGTTTCTAACGGGGTTCTCGGAATTATTTGAGCTACTGCCTTGTAGTTACCACCAAACGATTCATTGCTGCAAGATGTCAACAAAGCATTGCGCTATTGCTGCGCTTGCTTTCACCGTTATTGTGTAATGTTGCATATTACAATACACTCAAGGGCCGATATCTCAGCTGTTTTGCTAATTTATTCGAGTAGCTATGGCGCAAACAAACCAATCATGTAAAAGCGTTTTGTAAAGTATAGTCTTTAAATTATTTTTAAAACTTCTCGGTAATTGCTTCCACTTTTTAAAACCATAGTGCAGTAGGCGTGGTTCTCCAAACACAGTGTTCATTCTCATAATTGGCAATCTGTTTATGATCGATCGTAAATCTCTTCTTGATTGAAAGGGTTTTCAGGTATTCATGGTGAGTGAAATTCTGCTTGGATGATCGACAGAGTGTTATGTAGTTGACGTTTTTCAACCGGCAGCCATTGCTGATGCGCTCTCGCTTGGAGCTCCCACTGAGTAGTAATGCTGCATTATGTTGTGCAACTTGTAGCTGCCTCGTATAAGTGATTGCGGCAACAAGAGTGCTATATTGTGAATGTCGATGCTGGGTGTTGCATTTGGTAGCACATGCTGCTGCCTGAGATAGAAGGAGCATCACCATTGATATTATTCTTCAGTGGAAGTAAGCACTTTTTGTCACTTGACTTGTGCTGCCACGGATAATTCTTCGTGAAATAGTGCACCAGGATTTCCAACAACTGCATGTCGGATACTCAGCTGATCCCAAACGTGAATGCGTTTTTCAATTGCTTTGGCACGATCTCTTCAAGAGAACGTCTTTTCCTCATTCATTTTCAGTTGATTTCCTTTCATCCAGATGCGAATCTCTCCCGATTGCCTCGCATCAGGTGAGAATGTGGGCCATCTGTTTGTCGTGCGAAATGTTGTTTGAGAACTTGTGCTTCCACTGTGTGCTATCACATGTATTTGGTTATATGTGTGGTTATTATGTATGTGGTATTTCAGAGTTAGTTTGAGTTTTGAGTTCATGAAGACCGCTTTGGGTTTATCTTGACTCTGTTTTGAGGTTCTTTTCATCATAAGTTTCCATTCACTTGGTTTCGGATTCTTTCTTTCTTTTTCTGACAGGGCTTAGCCAGCTGAGGAAACCTATCCAGTATTGCCTCACTTGAGTTGAGCTGTTAGCCGTGGTGCTGGCAATAATTGAAATATTCATGGTTCAGCTCTATGGAGAGTTGATCATGTAAATGCTGCGAGGAATTAATTCATAACAAAGGCAAGCAAAGCATTGAGCTCAGATGCTGAACGTCACTCAGGTATTCTTAGCTCCCCAAGGGTATAGCGGAGCAGTTCCTACACGTTGTGTGTGCACTATGCTTGGGGAGCTAAGGTATTCTCTACTAATTTGATCACGCGGTGTATTCTTTGGGGAGAACTCCTTACCCGGAATCCCCTCCTAGTCCAAATGAATGGGGATGGCATATTATGATATATAATGGAAATAATTCAATTGATTTGCATATCTATGAAATATTTCTCAAATAATCCTATTTGAAGTTTCCTTGTCGATGTGCCCATTGACTCAGATGGTTCAGCTATGAGGACAGCCAGATGGTCTGCATGAACAGAGAATTGGCCAAAAGTGACATCTCCATATAAAGCAGCAAGGACAAAGAAACAGAGCCATTGTGGAATGTGACAGCAGATGCACCAACAACGAGGTTGAAAGTACTTTTGAAGAATGGCCATGCTGCAGCCAAGGAGGAGCACCTCTGACTACACACGGGTGATTGGCCAGTGAGTGATTTGATTGTGATGCAGATGAAGCGTTTATGTCAATTATATTTCAGACTGGATGCCATGAAAGGACTAGATGTGCTTCACATTAACGATAAGCAGGCAAGGATTTCTGTTCACCACAAATTGCCTCTGTGAAAATGGTGAATATTGCTGCTCAGCTGAACAGAGCGGACTTTTTTTCTCTCAGGAGTGATGGCTCTTTAGACTCATCAGAAGTTGATGAAGAGATAATGTTTATAAGGTCAGATTAATAAGTATAAAAAGGAATTTCACTACAAAAAATATAGCTCGTTTTTCTTTGTTCAGATTCGCAGCACAAATCAATGACCCTGTTTGCTGTCAGTGTACAAAGCGGACGCCAAAGGCATATTGCATGCTGGCATCAATGGTGTGACCTGCTTGGAGCTGCTTTGAAGAATGCTCAGAGATGCTCATAGCTGTTGGATGTGATGGAGCCAGGGTGATGACCGGCATAGGTTAGAGAGGCATCTCCTTGGCTATTAGGCATACAATGTATGGCTCACTGAATTGAGCTGGCTGTGAAGGACACAAAGGGGAAGAAGTGCTCAAGCGATGAAAAAGCAGAGACCGTATTGACTGGTTTATTGTGTATCACACATGGCCACTGATTAAAATTAACATGAAGCTCCTTTATGCAAACTCGTATTGGAGGAACCCAATGGGTTGTTACAAGACATCTTCATGGCTTTGAAGCAACAGGGGTTAGTTGTTGTCTTATAATCAGGTTTCAGATTATTATATTATTATTATTATATTATATATATTATATTTTTATTATTATTATTATAATTATTATTATTATTATTATTATTATTATTATTATATTATTATTATTTATTTCTCTTTCAGCTTTAATCCTCAAAGGATCCCCAGGCTAAGGCAAGAGGCTTTGAGCAAACATAAAAAATAAACCATGTGTTTCTTGGGGTTTTTGCATGACATTAATTTGCTTCCTGGCACTGTGCCAAGGCGGATGACCCTTCTGCACTTGATTGATTTGGAGATTCACTTTGGTACGTTGTTCTCAGACATTGGAGTTGTTTGATCGTTGTTCTGTGGTTTCATGTGAAGCATATGGTCAGGATATTGGAACAACAAAAGTGAACCTGACGCTCAATGAGGTGATGTCCTACTTATGTGAGATTGGTTATTAAATATGCACATTAATTTATGACAATATTTTATGCATAACATCACCAAGGTTATTTGATCTGCAATCATCAAATAATCTAGAAGATTTTGCATTCTCAGGTCAGAGTTCAAATGAAGAAAATGAAGCTCATTTCCTGCACATTTCAGCATGTAAGAAAAAACCAAATATGATTGTGACTGAGATTACTGTTCTGTTTATTAGATCCAGAGGCTTTTCAGAAATTGATACATTGAAGCTCAATGATTCACGCAATAATAGAAAAGGAGAAGATTTGGTTGCATTCTGTGGCTGTAGCAGTTCATTGGTGGAGCCACTTGTGTTGCTGCGTGTGACTTCAACAACCCCCCCCCTCATCCTTCCTCTGTCAGCGGAGCAGGAATTGGGTTTACCCTGTTGAGAATTATCCATGACACAGTACTGCATTCTGGGATGTCTCTATTTACAGTTTCTGCCACTCTGCATGAGTATCCAGCTTAAGTGGGAGAATGAGACATTCCCTCAAATTAATTTTCTTTCAAACGCTTTTCCAGAATTTTACCACAAAGAGTACAAGTACAAGGAGATGAAGAGAGAAGAGAGAAGAGAGAAGAGAGAAGAGAGAAGAGAGAAGAGAGAAGAGCCAGCATTTTTCAGATTCGACACGGCTGACCTGCCATCTCACCTGACATCAAATGTAGTGAGAACGGCAATTGCTCACCATTGGGTTGTCATTGAAAGACTGGACGGTAGGAGGTTATTTGGAATTGTGTTTGTATGTAATCTTGTTATGTCTGTTGTAGTATAATAGACGAAGATAATGTTCGAGCTTCCAATAATTTAATGAGTCGTGGATTGAACTTATATATACACAGAGAGGTAATGAAATTGATGATACAAAAATAGGATTGAGAAATATGCTTGAGTTGATTTATCATTGAGCTCATTTTGAATAACTAATCTTTAAATACAACATCTCCCTTATTTCAAATTGGATGAAACATATATACAAAATAATAACATTAATATCTAATTGATTTTCTGCTGATTCGTCCGCTTCTTGTAATGGCATCACCAGGAAGTGTTGGTTGTTTTGTGCCCAGATCTTCATGCTGAAGGCTTTCGATGTTATGCTCGATGTGTTCTGTAGTGTCATTGTTTATTAGCACAGCGGCAGGTCTTACATGCTTACTTGTTTCTTGAAAATAAGTGCCTGCATCATCTTGAACGATGTATGCTCTTGGACTGTCTGAAGGTCTCTCGATAACTGTTGCTGGTTTCCAGTTGGCGGTAGGCTCCTTCTTGAACCAGACTCTCTGCAACTCTTGCAGCTCATCCCTCTCTTTTGCATGTCTATTGTAGTGGTCCATTGAGGCTTGCTTTGACGAAAGCAAAGATTCGCGTGATCGTTCTTGTTGCATACTCAAACGATGCTTCACTGG
>KB309138.1:43798-54771 GCA_000328365.1 Capitella teleta
TCAGATGGGATGCCGTACTCGCTGAAGATAGTTTTCAGGACCGAGACTGTTTTGGATGCTGAAGTCGATGCCATAGCTTTGATTACGGGAAATTTTGAGAAGTAGTCTGCAACTAGAAGATGTTGAGTACCATTCCATTCAAAGAGATCAATGCCAAGCTTCTCCCAAGGCTTTGATGGAATGTCATGGTGTAGCATTGGTTCCTTCTGTACTGATGGGCGATCTGTTTGACATGTTGGGCACTCGCGTACTGCTGCTCTGAGATCTTCTGTCATGTTCGGCCAGAACACCAGCTGTCTTGCTCGAAGTAAAGTCTTATCCTCACTTAGATGGCCAGTATGCAGATCTGTGATGAACTTTTTTCGTTCAGAATCTGGAATGATAAGACGATCTCCCTTGTTGAGAAGACCATCTTCGACGCTTAACTCATCCTTATAGTTCCAGTACTCATTGGTGAGTGGGCCAACCATGTAAGATGTACTGAGCCAGCTGATTCATAGTTGCGTTACTCGATGTCGCCTTTCTGACGCGATCAAGTCTGGTTTCAGTTGCATTGACGGTACCTGTAATGGCATGAACTGGTATGGTGATATCTGGATCAATGTCATGAGGTTTTTCGGAGTCGATCGGCAACCTACTCAAGGCATCTGCAATGCAGTTGTTCTTCCCTTTAAGGTATTCAAGCCTGACGTCATATTCATGAATCTTTAGTATCAGCCTTTGTTGTCGAACTGAGGAGAGATGAACCGGTCTGTGAAACATAGAAAGGAGAGGTTTATGGTCTGTCATTATTGTGATCTTTCCTTTGTAAATGTAATTGTGCAGCCTGTGAAGAGCAAACACAATTGCTGTCAGTTCTCTCTCAAGCGTCGAGTAGTTTGTTTCAGCAGGGATCAGAGCTCTTCCAGCAAATACCACAGGCTTCCCATCCTGAATAAGAACAGCACCCATACCTTTGGAACTGGCATCTGTTTGGATGATATGGTTGGCTTTGACGTCAAAATACGCGAGGACTGGAGCCTTTGAGATGACCTGTTTGATGTCCTGAAAAGCTTTTTCGTGTTGAGACTCCCAAGCAAAGATTGCATGTTTCTTCAGTATGTTGACAAACGGTCGTGTTAAACGAGTGATTTCATAGCTGTGGCGCTTCATGTAGTTCACCATTCCTATATAGGATTCTAGCTCTTGCTTTGAGGTTGGTCTTGGCATCTGTTGGATGGCTGTTATTTTCTCTGGATCTATTTGGATTCCTTCTGGTGTTAGCATCTGTCCAAAGAACTTGCATTGAACGGTGCAAAACTGTACCTTCTTTGGGTTAAACTTCAGGTTGTTCACTCTGGCAAGATGCAGCAGCATAAGTTAGGTTGGTGTCATGTTCTTGAGTCGTTGAGTCAGTGATGAGACAGTCATCTGCAATTTCTGTCACTCCTCTTGCATGTTTCAATACTGAATCGAGACGCTCTTGGAAAATATCGGATGACACCTTCAAACCAAATGGCAATCTGAGAAAACGGTATTTACCCCAAGGTGTGTTAAATGTCGTGATAAAACTGCTCTGCTTGTTGAGTTTCACTTGCCAGTATCCTGACTTAGCATCCATGAGCGTGAAGTGCTTTGACCCATGCAACTCTGCACTGATTTCTTCAATTGATTTCATGTGGTACTGATTTCTCTCAATGCATTTGTTTACATCACTCGGATCAAGGCATAATCGAAGTGATCCATCCGGTTTATCTACACTGACCAGTGAGTTCACCCAATCTGTGTGTGTCTTGACTGGCGCGATGATCCCTTCTCTTACAAGTCGTTCGATGTCAGCCTTGTGTGCAGTTTTTCGCTTCTCTGGAACTCTCCGTGGTGCATACTGTACAGGTTCTGAAAGAGGCTTTAACTTTATATTGTACTCGCCTCCAGGAAGTTCTCCCATTCCACTGAAAACATCGTTAAATTCCTTTAGGATATAGTCGTGTGTGTGATTGGTAGCTGATGTTGAATGCCATCAATGATGACATGATCTTGTGCTCGATGTTGAAGACTCGACTTCTTGGCGCTGATCTTCTCTGTTGCTTGTATCTTAGTAGTGATGATGTATACCTCTTGAACTATAGGTTTTGACAGTAATATTGGCTATTTTACTGGAGGAAAGCTGATTTAACCCATTTCCTTTTTATGTACACGTAGAGTGGAAATGTGTTGCATCCTGCCCCTGAATCGACTTCAGCTTCTATGAGGTGTATGTCGGATTTCTGTGGATCACTGAACCAAAGGGGGTGCAAATGAGGATCTTTAGGATCTGGAAATGTATTCAAAGAATCAAAGTCTACAGAGGTGGCATCATCTTCGTCGCTCTGATCATGATCGTTAGAGTCCATGATTCGATGAACTCTGGTCTTGACATTTCCTGCTCTGTTCTTCATTCTGCATACCTTGCCCCAATGTCCCATCTTTCCACACTTGTTGCATTTGGAGTCCTTGGCTGGGCATTCTTGTCGTCTACATCGCTTTCTTCCACCACACCAGCCACATGATAAAGATTTAGATAGCTGTGAATTTGAAAAATCATTAGAATTTTCATGATGAATCTTGTTCACACAAGAGTTTGTTGATGGGCTTCCTCTCGATAATGCATTGCTTGGCAGCAATTGATTTGCCATATCCGACAAATCTTCATCCATTAAATTGCGTGCCTCGATGTTTTAAGCAATTTCAATTACTCTCTTGCTGCTTAGTTGATCTGCTTTCTCTTTAAGGCATTCTCTGTAGATTTCACGACTTGTTAAACCATTCATGAGCAAATTCTTCAAAGTTTTATCTTTTGGATCTTCATCGATGTTCATTGCCTCAACGATTTATGTCCCTTGCTTAAAGAAATCAACAAGTGTTGCATTGCCTTGACGCAAGTAAAAATATTTACTGCTTGCAGATAGCTCTTTGTTGGATGGCTTTACATTTTGTTCCAAAGCTTTGATAATTACTTGGTAATCTTTCTCTTCTTTATGGGCATTTGATTCTCTTAAGATTGCTTTGCCTCTTTCTCCGGAGCAAACTTTGACGAAGTTACAGATGTACTTCAAGGGTTTATCCTCACCTTCAAACAGCAGTACTTCATCCTCTATCTCAGATTTCCATGCTGCGAATCTGGTGGGGAGTTTAGCATCCGGTGTCCAATCCAGCTGAGGACTGTATTGCCTGGTCATCGTCGTTGCTTCTGTGTTGATCGGGTACTATGCCACTTCTGACACCATGTTGTAGTATAATAGACGAAGATAATGTTCGAGCTTCCAATAATTTAATGAGTCGTGGATTGAACTTATATATACACAGAGAGGTAATGAAATCGATGATACAAAAATAGGATTGAGAAATATGCTTGAATTGTTTTATCATTGAGCTCATTTTGAATAACTAATCTTTAAATACAACAATGTGGTGTGTTGTTCATATTCAGTGTGGGTAACATCCACTGCCAGTGAATTTGACATTTGGTCAAAGTGCTTTATTTTATATTGTTTCAAAATTCAGTTTATATGTTCATCGGTTGCACATGTGGTGGTTTGGTGTAATTTCGTGAGTGCTCATGATGGCGTTGTTGCTGCATTCATTATGCTCAAGACGTCGATATTCAGTGATATGTGAGTCGTATTTATATAATTTTTTTTATCTTTGCACATCTTAATTTTTGCATACCAGTACTGGCGCCCGTATCATCCGATCGGATTGGGTGGAGCCGTAAAACCCCATCACTCACTCACTCGCATACCAATAATGTGAGTGCAATAGCGGCTGGTTGAGTTGTGGGCCAATATTTGCAAAAATTATTGATTTGACTCTTTTTTTTTTGGCAGAGCGGAGGCAAAAATGGAGAAAGATGCGACCGGCACACTTGGGCAGATGACCCGGATGTTGGCATGGAGTCAGCTTCACCACAGTCAAGTGCTGCGTCACCACAGAAACCGCTGAAATCAACGCAGGTAAGTAACAACACCATTTTTCCTGGATCATTCTGCACTTGAAGAAAGTGTTTGTATGAAGGGCTCCGATGCACAACTCATCCTGAGGGAAACCTGCTGCCCCCCGCCCCCCTCCCCGAATAAGATGACTCAAACATCGACAGCTGCAACCAATGAAGCACATGCACCTGCAGCTAATCTTCCCTTTGCAGAAGTGCAGTGGGTGGTTCATCATCAATTTTGAGTGTCAAGCCGAACGCTACACATGGGATGATGCCTCACGGATTGATTTTCTTATTCTTTGTTTGCAGGATGATTTTCTTCAGCCGTCCACAGCCTCATCATCATCATCAATTACACGCTGCTCCCGGAAAACACATTTCAGGCAGTGTGAAGGAGCAACTGAGCACACGATCTGGGAAGTAGAGTGGCATTGCACAACTGGAGCCAGCATCTTGGTGGAGGTAGGGAGTGATCCAGGCAGGAGGAGACACGACCTGTCAAATTAGTGTTCTGCATTACACTTTGGGGAATAAATCATCCTTAGGGCTGAATGAAGGCTAACATGGCTCATCCAGTTGTGCATATGTAATGCTGGTTTTCGTTTGGGACATATAATTGTTTTTCTTTAGTTCGAGCGTTCTGTGGTTTGGCAGACGACCGCAAGGGGTCGCCTGCGCTAGGTCTACCTTTTCTTTGCACTCCGCCAGGCATGCGAGCAGCGTTTCTTGGAGCTTTTGTGACAGCCACCGTTTGAGCTGTCATAGATTTTGAATGTTAAATGTTCCTTCTCAACAAAGGTGAGTGCTACACTCAAGTAGTCGAGCAGTTACTTCAAACCTTTTTCTTATAATTTAATGTGTTTCTATGAACTGTCATGTGTTTATTTTATTGTTTTAATGAAAATCTTATTATTTGACCCCACATGGGTTTCAATTCAGTATATTTATAGCATTTTCTATTGTGCTTTGGCAGGTCATTTCTTATTGTCTTCTTCATATTGTACGTCGTCTTTCATTATTCATTGCACACAGGGTCAATAAAGAACTTTTAGTCGGACATCCTACGTTTCATGCGTTTTGCGTTTGTGAATTTCGTCTGGCTACAGATAGGTTGCAAAGGGTTTCTTCTCCTTATTCTTCTTCTTTAATTATAGTAGCATTCACTGTTGAGCTAATTTGATTTGATCCAGGTTCAGAGATCCATCCAATGAACATCTGTGATTTCTTATTTCACTCGACGGCAAAACTAAAACAATCTTCACCCTGATTCCTGCAGTTTGTTCAGTTTGGACAGCACCAGTGGTGAGTAATAGAGGCTTCTGATTCTCTCATAAATATTAATTCATTTCAGAACAGTTCTTCTCAATGCGATGGTCTGCTCAAGTCTTTCTAATAGCAGCAAATGGTGTCAAAGGCAGAACTGAGATGCAATCGCAAATGCTGCACCGTCCAGAATGGTTCTTCACCCGGATGATCATTGCACAGTTGAATGTGAGCAGAACGCATCCATGACGCCATGAACGCTCAAATGCTTAAGAAAGGTGAGTAAGAAGCAGTGTGGTTATTCACTTGTATCTGTGTTTTGTTTCTATTTGCATCTTGATGATTTGTGTAATCAGTCAACAGTAATCAGTTGTTTAGCAGCCCAGGTGGGCTCACGTGTCTCATTGTCAGTGATGTTCTCATTGTGATAATTTTTTCAGTTTCTGAGCTGAAATCAGTGAATTTATGTGCTTCATCCGTCACAGTCGTTCTTATCAACCACAATGAGTCCTCCATCTGGAGGTTTCTTTTACAGCCAGCAGAACATCCTCAGGTAGAACTGCCTTTTTTTTTCTGTTGAAGCAAACGACGGACGTCCTTATCTGTTTGTGAACCTCTTTGTTTGTTTGTTTTTGCCTGGCGTCTCCTGCGTTCTCTTTGCGCCTCATGCACTTCTTTGTGATTTCTTTGAGTCTTTGACTTACAGCATAATTGTTTTCATGGATGTCTAACACTGATGGCTTCTGTGTCTATTATTAGCAACACAGTCAGTGGCTCAGTCTCTGGTCCACATTGCTCATTATAGATCACGGCATGCAAATTTGTGGTTTAGCAGTGTGTGCCCTCAGGTCTCCAGCTATTTTCAGAGTATACAAGGGATATTTATTCAGTTATTTACTCATTCTAAGTGTCATTTATGCATAATGTTATTTCATAATGTCAGACTGAAATGCAAATTATTCTCTGGTAGAAAATTAAGTAGGGGTTATAATGTGCAGCCACACAGTCAAATATGCAAAAGGCCCAAGACATATGTTCATTAAGCTCATATTCTATTATTCATAGTGCACTTCCATGTTGTTCCTATTGTGACTAGCAGTGGACTGTGCAGCATGAGACATTCTCCTCAATCCATATGTTTCAGACATCAAATGCGTTGTCATGTTTGTCAGTTTGGCTGAACGGATTTATGTTGGTTACCCAGCTCATGGGTATACATAGAAAGTAAGGACAAAGCGAATGAAGTCGGTAGAGTCCACAACTTTGTACAGTTGCATTATGATTCTGCTGTGAATTCTCTTCTGTGGTAATGACCAGATGCATTGTGGGCTTATGTGTTGCTCAATGCACAAGTTGCTTGAGATCTAAAACACAAAGCACCTTGAGGTCTTTAACTCTCCCTCTCATAATGCAAATTGCAATCTACGATCACAAAATGCCTTTTAAGTGAAGTCATAACATTTTCCTTTTATTGCTATTCTTTGCGGATGGCGCCTGATAAGTAGCACATACATGGGGGCTTCACATACTGATTCACATAGTGATTCACATAGTGATTCACATAGTGATTCACATAGTGATTTTAAGCATCTTCAGTGTGTTGGGGCTCTCTTTCTGTATGTGCTGTTTTGCTGGAGTGCTAGAATGTTGATGTCATTGTCAATGTTGATTTCAGTGATGTCTTCAGTTTGATTGCACACGGATAAACAGTGCTACTGAAATCTTTGTACTCAGGGCCTGAGTTGTGCTTCCTTCATTAATACAGACATCAATGTCTCTTTCAGGATGATATTCGGAGCTGCTTGCCTGCCTAGCACCGTGATGTTCTTTTCGCATTTGACGTGTCCTCAGGTTCAGTCCCTGTCCATTTGTTATCTTGCTTCTTGTACTTTCAGATGCTTCCATTATCTCTTATGCTGACATCCTCTTTCTTCTCTTTGGCATCCTCATTCAAACGGCTAATGATGACTTTATTCTTCTTGTACTTCTCCAATTCACTCTTGATTTTTCCCAGACTAACTCTAAATTATGTTACGTCATCTCCATTTTCTTTGTGAGTATTAACACAGAACCTCCTGGCATCAAATGGAAAATGTTACTTTCAGGGGTTAATCCCGTCCGTCCACTTTCAGTTCTATTTTCAGTTTCCTTGATTCTCAAAACTATGACCTCTTCTTCTTGCCTTTTCATCTTGCAGTGCACATCTTACTGATGAATGTACAACATCAGAGTAGAGTGATGGTTGGGATGTTGAGCAGCAGCCACTGAGTCTCTTTGCTCTTAATTATCTCAATGATTGATGTTCATTTGCAGTTCATGGTTGCTTTGTGGCAAAATCAGCATGCACAGATTTCACATCATCAATTAAAGTTCTTATGAACGATGGGAATTTTCTGCATGTAAAACAATTCCAGATGCTTGCACTCACTTCTTCCTTAATACACGCTCCATGGAACCACACCATGCAGCAACAGCATCGTATCATGGTTCCCGTTGATTTTTACTTCGTGAATTTGCATACAGGTGCAGATCGAGACAACTCCAGTCTTAACAAGCGTGGTTTCCGCCATTGTCACAATCAACTAGTCAATGAGCTGATCTGGTTCACGTGGTCGTGTTTACAAGTCCTCCTGTTATGTAACTATCCACACAAAGTGGGTCAGATTTAGTGAAGCGCGTCAATGAAGAGAGCTGGTGAAATGGACAAGTGCAGTGACAGATCCTTGTGAGATTCAGCCTGTGAAAATTAAAGAAATTCCACACACAGCCTGCGCATATTGAATCACTGCTTCACATCTGTTGATGCCAAAATTGTCAAGATCCGTGAGATATAACTTCAAAATTCACAGATATTATACAGGGGCCACTGACTAAGGTGTGCACTCTCTGCATCAGATCAACTCTATATAATATGTCGTGTATAAAATGTATGTATAAAACTTGCTGGGAAATGACACGATCGTTATGTTTAGAGAAACTGTGTATGCATGTAAAATATAAATAGACTGTGACAATTGGATGTCCCAATAGCTATAATGAGCCTATTAATTAGAACAGGTAATTAAGGTTACGGGTAATCTCTAAACCAAATCAGTCATAATAACTAACTAAAGTGAGTCATCGGAGAGTACCTGTGGTGACTATTGATGTGAGTCGTAGTGACTATTATAAACGAGTCAAACTGACTACTATAAGAGAGCCAAAGTGACTCTTGTAAGAGAGCCAAAGTGACTCTTGTAAGAGAGCCAAAGTGACCTGTAACTGGTGTCAAATTGATTCTTGCTGTAGAGTCATGAAAGATAAAAATATAAGACATGTGTTATTTAATAAGTAACAAGTGTTTAATTTGCAAATGTGGCGGTAAACTCACAGTAATCTCATCATATTATAGGAAACCTGAAAACTCAGTAAGAAAAAAAAAACCCATGTCATTAACATAAGTGAAATCATCATTGTATAACATGCTTGGAGTAATCCGTATAGCACAGCCTTAGAACTCACGAGAAAAAGACTAGTACGGACTAGAATCATTAGATCACTAGTGAACTCATCATATAGCATTATTACAGCTATAAAGAAATATTTTGCATGCTTGGAGTTTTAATTTATAGCTCAGCCTGAAAAAGACAAGTACATGCATCATCATGCTTAACATAGAAGTAAAAAAATACAAGCATTATAGACATAAGTAGGTTAATTAAAGATTGTAGGTTAATAGGAACATAATTCAACGTACCGGTATATGGATATGAGTGCACTGCTTAGTCTGCTATTCTTTAAGGTTTAACAATATATTGCTCGTCAGGAACAAGGGAACAAGGGAGTTTCAGAAAGGCATTCATCAATGCATAAACTAAGTAAAAAGTGCAGTTTAAAATGTACGAACACATAAATCAAACATACAAATAAAAGTAATGAGAAGTATTAAATGTAGATGAAGCCTCTCGGTCAAGAACGAAGAATAACCCCCCAGATCGTCTTGAAGCGCACAAGGAAGCATGAGAAGAGCAAGGCAGAGCTTACAGTTATCAGATGCGACATTGGCAGGTTGTGCATCAGGAAGCAGAAGGACACTGGCAAACTTTTTGCCACACACTTTGAGTCCCTGTGTGGATAAAAAGAAATTTTAAAATTTTAAAAAGAAGATAACCACTTGACATCAAATTCAGTTTTGATGGCGGCTATTTGAATTTCAACCAATCAGAGAGCGGGAATATTTGAGCTGCGGAGCTATATTTCAGCTCAGTTCAGTTGATTAAAGTTGTATTAGCATTGAATCACTACTAGTAATGAGTAGTATGCCTGGTATATCAGCATAAACATAAAAGGATAATGAATAACCAGTGAGCAACACAGACACACATAATAGAAAATAAAATGATTAGATAATAAATATAATAAAGTGATTAAAAACTATTCTCGGTAAGTATTTGGCCTGCATTTGATATCAAACTTCCATTTGATGCCAAGCTATTTGAAAGAAGAACATAAATTTGTAAATTTAATCAATTATCTAAGTTGAAAAATGTCTGATGTTAGTTCAAACCTTTCAAACTGCTGTATACTAGTATAGGATATAATTATGAATCATAAGCAACTAAGAATTTGTAAGTTGACAACTCATTGAATGCATAGTTAATGTTTATGAATTATGATAATCATAAGGACCCTCAGGGATATATATAGTACCTAACAGAGTAGACACAAGGGCTGATTTAAAATTAACATAAAACGACGAATATTACCTTTAAACAAATAAAGCAATCAAATTTCTGCACTTACAACAACACTCGAACCAAGCAATTTTAACGACTTCGAATAGTACTAGCTAAGCGTGAACATGATGGAGAAGTTACTCATTACCCTGATCGGTTAAGTGAACATGGTCTGAATTACACAGCATGTCAGCAATCACAACTAAACGTGCATTCTAAGATATGGTCACCCAATATATCACCAGCCATTAATCGTAAAAAGAGTAACAATATAACACCTATAATTTGACGCAAAGTGAGATTGAAGAACTGAAGTTTCTGCAAGATGGCGTGCTCTGGCGTTATGAGAATAGAGTCCATCATAACGCTCATTCGCGCGTGAAGTCGGGGTTGACTGTAAGCGGGTCAAACTCAGCTTTGACTCTGTCGTAATTCAGGATTTGAGAGCATGGCCCACTTCTTGGGTCATGCCTCACGGCTTGCATGACCAGGCGGAGAGTCAAATCTGTATTTGACCCATCCGTAGTCAAAAGCCCTTTGACTGGCCGTTGTGTAGTCGTTATGACTATAGTTTGGTTTAGAGTGTAGGTGAAGATAGCGACTGGCCCAAAGCGTCTTTGTCCTTATGGGGTTAATTAAAGGGATGGGGAACTAAATTTTAAGTGATGTTCTATTGACTCATAGCACCAATTGATAGCATTCCGTGCCAAGAACACCCTGCCTGGATGCAAGCGTAAGGAAATAATGCATTCCGAATATCGGGGTTAGCATTGCGCCTATGGGAGAATGGCTTCCATTGCGAAGTATAGGAGGCAAACGTCAGCTGATGGCTTGGTTTGGCTGATGGCTGATTGGTCCCGTTCCCCTCGTGAAGCTATCGATTTCAGCCAATCAGAGCAGAGCATCTTCGCCATAAAAGGACATCTTTGTTGTTTACGAAACGAAAGCGCATGCGTGGTGCACTCTGGCTGACCTTTTTACTGTTTCAGGATGAGAAACGTGGTAGGTGTCCTAGAAAATCGCTTGTAAAATAAGAAAAATAG
>KB309138.1:64228-88923 GCA_000328365.1 Capitella teleta
CTTTGAGGGAATAATAACTGCGAAACTTTTGTCCTCTTGAAATGTGATTTGCAAGCGCATGCAGCATTCACTTCTATCAACTATATTATTCATATTTTGATATACATTGATTTTTTCATGAAATCATTTGCTCTTTGTGTTGATTTGTAGATGATGGATGTTTATTTGTTGTGACTGAAAAAATAAATTACATAATGAAATGATTAAACTCACTGATAGGTGTTTTCATCATAAGAAACCAACTCTGAGATCAATCGAAATCTAGCAGTATTGAGTCAGAAGAGGGTTCAGTGCTAAATATAGCGACATGCAGATATTCACTCTCGATTCCTCTTGGCTGTGGATCAAGTTATTTTGTTCACTCAAACACCACGAAAATTTACTAGGTTCAACATCTTCAACGTATAATCGTAGAATAATTATTATTCCTCCATATGGTATAATCGTAATTACGAATTAGTATTAAGGATAAATTCCCATACTGAGCAATATTTTCGCCTGTTTGTCATTACGTTATTTGTCAGAGCCGTGAATCATAACGTCATTATGATTGAAATCGTCGGGTGTGTGATTCGTCCTATTTCAATTTGAGGATTTGAAGGATTTGCAAACCGCACAAAGATTTAAATATAAATCATGATTATAAAAATCATCATACAAATAAATTATTATCGTTAAGAATCAGAAATCTTGAATTAGTTTCAAATTAATTATATATGTAATAATTACTAAATTTGTTTGAATTCCCCACAAGCTAAGAAGTGAAATACAAGCAGTATAAGTAGGATATTAAAAGCAATTGGTTAAAATTTAAAAGACCTTTTTTATGCCATGTAGTATATATCAGGCAGCTGGCGTATTTTGAAATGTATTTTCATTTCGTCGTAATTCGGACCTCAGCTAATAGTGGTTGGTCTTCACAGGCATTGCCGTCTGAACTGATTTTCATTTCGCTGGCACATAAAATAGTCACACTGCAACCGCAAAACACATGCACCGCTGCAGAATCCGTTATAAATGAACAGTACATTTTGACTCCATCAACTAGGATTAAAATCAACAATCAAGCCATAGGGAAAAACGCGAGCTGATTGACTTAATTGGTACATTAGGTTGTACCATAAAGTGCTCAGTAGACAGCACTCCATGGGATTCCCACGTCATCTTCTCCCATACTCATCAACTCATTCGAATTGTACGTGTACTCATTTTATGCTTCATGTTCTAACTGCTATATTTCCTTTCTATCTGTGGAAGTTGGATGTTTTGGTTTTCATTCTTAGTGACCTATTTGTTTTTGTCTTCCCTTTTCTGCTTGTGCTTCTTTTCAACTGAGCATTCGTTCATTTGAAAACATTCATTTAAATTATTTTTCAAGCACGTAGTTCTTGTATTTCCCATTTGGGTGTTCCGCTCAAAATAGGGGGTAGGGTAATTCTGCTGTTGAATTCTGCTCCCCAAAACTTATTTCATTTGTATTATTGTATATTTATATTTATATTTATATAATAATTTGTTTTTCTCCTTTCATCCAATTCCTTATTATATTTATGTTTTCTATCACATAATTATTCTGGCGAGACAAGCGTTCATTCCCCTCTCGCCATTTGATGATTCTCTTGGTAATTCTATCAGAGCACAATGAATGAGTAGTGACGTGAGAATCCATCTCCTTTGAGGTGGAAGGTCCTCCCATGTTCAGAGGGTTGTTTGATCATGGCTTTGAAGTGAAGTGTCAAGGAAAGGTGCTGCTCCTTCAGATTGTTGACTCGTCTCTTTTTGACGCTTTTCTTGAAGGAAAAAGTTGAGTGTGTTTTAGGTGACCATCTATTCTTATTTTTTTAAATACTTATTTAAACTTTCTTGACATAGGCGCTCTTTGAGCTGATTGCTGAGAACCGCAAGAGGAGCTCAGATTTTCATCAACGAAATGTCTTGCGGAGGTAGCGTCACCGATTCACACGGTGGCACTATATTTTCTGTCGTTGTTGGGAATACAGGGAATAAAGGACGCTCATGGAAACCAGAGGGCGCTCTAGACACAGAAAGGTTAATCACAAAGGGTCAAAAGGTCATCTGTTACATTATGTAATATTGCAGAGGCATTCCTGATGCAAGAGGAACCAGGCATTGGTAAGCACTATATGAAGAAGTGGCTCAATGTTTGTGCCGAGCACTTTTGCATTATTTCAATCTCTCGTTTGTCGCAGATTGTTGATGGTTCGAATGGTTCATATAACATAATTCATAATATTCGAACGTTCATATAACAATCACCACTCAAACCTCAAATGTTTTATTGTTACAAGAAGAGTGACATCAGCAGCTGTGAGGAAAAGTGGACATTGAGCACAAAGGGGACAGCAGAACGTCCATGACCCTCCGTGACAGAAGCCAACAAGCGATCGAAGATTGATGAGCTGTAGGGAACCCCCCTTCCACGAGAATGACTCTACTGAGGTATTTGACAGAAAAAACCATGATGGGATTTAAGTTTCAAGGATTCCATTCAGATTTGGTTGAAATTCCACAAGAAGAAATGGTGCTCTCAAGGCGCAACAGTAGGAGCACTCAGAGGAGTCACTAAAAACGTTCATTGGAATTTCCAACAGAGTGACGTAAATCCACGAAATTGCGGCCCTGTGACCAATTTGTGTTTGCATTCGGTCGCTGAAGATGCTCAGCACATACTATGAGTGCTGCCTTACAATTGTGATGTTTCAGTGGCATCAGATCTTTTCTTGATGTCGCAGGTGAGATGCAGGTGCTTCTCATCTTTCCAGCGTTTTTGCAGTGCCTTGGGTCTGTGCAGTCAATCAGAAATTTGTGTGAATCCTGGCTGGCAAGGAACCTGAGATCTTTGAAATGGGTCATGTCACGATTCATAAGGCAAATGAAATTGACCTTAATTCCTCCTTAGTCACTTGGTGAAGACGACTGAAGACCGTTGAGTGAGTCTTGAGTCGACGAGGAGGTAACTAATTAATTCCACTTCGGAGTACAAGTGAGTTCCTATTCTGAACGATTTCTCCGGACGCCCACATGAGCACCACATGCAGTACGCTCTGTATAATGAGTGCAAGGGCGCAGCTCCCTCAATGATGGCTGTAACTCCTTTGTCGTTCTTGTCGCATGTTGCTGATGAGTCACGCATTGGCTGCATACGTGAAGTAATGATTCATTTCAGCAAGCATCTTTATTGGATGTTTGATTTGTAGATCTCGCAGAATGCTGCAGCATTTCTTCAAAATGCTGATCTCGTTATTCAGGTCGATTCCAACGATCATTTGCTCGTCTAGGCTACACGTGTTGTGCTTCCTTTTGGAATTCCAAACTGATTTCCAAATCTCCTGATTTCCAGCCGACTTCCGCTTCCCAGAATGTCTCTGAATGCGGATGAGAGGCGCTGAATGAGTTGAAGGAAGAAAAAGTGACTCTTTTTTAAAGGATCTTTTATTCAGTGACGTCATATCTTGACAGGTCGAAATGTGCAAATTATTTTAGAAACAAATATGCGCGAGTGGCATGTGAGAGAGTGAATTGCGGAGAGATGTTTTGAAAAATGAAATATCCAGAAGAGAATAAAATGCAGACGGAATGAAGTTAGAATTTTGAGTCTGAAGATGAAAGGTGAACGGTCGAAAAGGCGAAGGCACGGGTGAGTCACATATGGGGCACACAAAACATAGTTCCGCGTGTTAGATGCGTTGGTACGTGGCACTGGTTTATATTTGGATAGGTTGCGAGGGAGACAGTTGCTATATTGAACATGAACATGAAGCAGGCGATGTGCATTGAGCAGGATATGATGGCCAATCTGAATACGCTATTTGAATTATCACATGACGTTGCAGCCTCAGTTGCAAAGCATGATGGTCCACTCAGGCGTCACTTCTGCTTCACTGTTGGCTCAGAGATCTCTCAATGTACCTTGACCTTTAAATGACCTTACTGACCTCCTGAGCAGTGAACCACAAACGCTGTATGACTATGGCATCGTTATTTTTGTCCAGCTCAAGGATTATTGTGACTATGGCTGCATGATAGACGGAAGTAATATATCTAATATTAATATTAAAATAAAAATAATCAAGTATACAGTATGCTATACATGTACATGTATAGTATATAATCATAGATCTGAAGTTTGAGCATGATGATGTAATAATTAGCGCGCATAATCCGATATATACATATACAGGTTAACGCAATTAATTATACCAGGCAAACTATATTGTGTATAGAGGCATGTATTTGATTAAGTATCACTGTTACTAATTTATTATGTATCAAAACACATGGATACAACTGTGTGTGTATAATTATATTATTGTCTGAAAAGCTGACACTGATCTACGTTTTTTCTCTCGTGTATAGGTGAGTATGGGAATCGTCTGAGTGAGACATATAATGTGAGGAACCAAGCAAAGACTCAATCAATCTGAGGGTCTGAGGGCGAGTTTTGATTCATCCCTTTGATTATTTATTATCGTTTGGTTTCAAGCTTGAGAACACAAACCAAATCGAATTAATGGCATTATAACTTATATATGGAGATTTTCTGTACTGTGGCGACTTGAAAAAAAAAACAAAAAAAAAACCAAAACAAACAAACAAACAAACAAACAAACAAACAAACAAAAAACAAACAAAAAACAGGCCGCCTGCCCAGAGAAAGAACTCCAACCCAATGGCATGGCAGAGTGGAGTCATTGCAACGAGGTCAGTATTGGTGGCTGAGGATCACAATGGACATGAGGCTCTATGTAAGGACATTAACTATGTACATTTAAGCATGCTAGTGTTACTTTAATTGCTTCTCGCAATGAGTATTCTTTTTTCAGGTGCAGACGTGCACAGAATGCTGTAGCACATCTGAGTGACTCTGCATTTGATCACTGATTACCTCTTTCATGACTCATGTCACTTCGATCAATTCTCAAAACCATTTATTCAATTCTGGTATCAAAACCAGATTTCAATAAAACAGTCAGTGTCTCGATCTCTATTGGACTCTTCATTAGTCATAATGCCAGCAATATGAGAATATTAAGTTGGGGGCTTTAGTTCTCAGATCCAATTGTGTAATTAATTGTAATAAATGTTTATTTCAAAATGGATTTTTATGCATATTTGAACAGGTCATATTTCTGTTACAGGCCGTAGACAGCCCCCAGAGCTAGCTCGCCGATTTAACTGTGGACTTTTTGAATTGAGTCCAGGTGGCAAGTTCCCCTAGTCCAGGGATCTGCCTGTCAGAGGGCACGCTCCCCCGGAAAAAAAAATTGAAAACAAAGAAACAAAATTATGATATTTAAGGCACGTGAGAATATAAAATATCAATAAATAATTATATGAGCAAATTTCCCAAGATATAATGATTGAAATAAACATTTGAGGGACTATGTATCATTGTGTTACGCTTCAGTTGATTTGTTCCAGGCAACAACAATCCTTGTAACAAATAGAGTACAATTGGTTGTTTAGAAATGTTTATTTTGAAGCAAAGTCAGAAGATGATCAAGATTTAAGTATGTAAAAAGATGCACTGAAGACGACAGACATAAGTTAACAGCAAAAACCAAATTCAAACATAATTCATATTAATTTTATGTGAATAAACGCCAGTAGGCCTACATTGCACCTTCAGGTGCACACATACTACCCACTACTAAAACACTGCCTCAAGTAAGTTGCAATGTAATACTTGAAAATGATACACATGATAGGGCAATAGAGTTGCCCCAAACAGGTCACAATTATTGTGAATACATGGAATTGTAGAGAGTGACAACTTGAGTATAGGAGAAAGCATACTAGGATACTTATGGTTTTAGGATTACAATGGTCTTCAGTTCCAGCCGCCTGGATGCTCATGAGCAAAGATGTCAACAATCCATCTAAGTCGACATGCATATCATAATGTACATGAAGGAGTGCTAAAAATGACGCTCACTCCCCATGCTAACTCATAAGTGAAGCCGCCGCAGAGTTGCGGAGGTAGCTCTCGAATGCGCTTCTGAACACCAATATTGTCATATGACATGTTCGATGCACCGTCAAATGCCTTACTACACCCCGAAGCCAGCCAGCCGATTAATTTGTTTCTCCGAATCTAAAAGCTAACCTGCACGCCACCAAACACACATTCACAAATCATTTGAAATTGGGGGGGTCGGAGGGGTCGGACTCTCTGGAGTTGGAGGTCCATATTTTCAGGAGAAAATATGAACCCCCCTTTGGCTACGGGCCAGTCGATTGATCGAGTCAGCCATTGCACTGAGACCTCACACGGCATGCTCACTGAAAGTTGAGCAAATGTAATTAATTGAATGGTTTAATTGTATTTAATAGACACCATAAAGAATTGTTATGGTTTATGAATGGATTTAGCTCAATCTTATATAATTCCCTACAACGTTTTTTTTTTCTTCTTCTGGAGGAGAGTGGACTTTCCCTCAGGAAATGGAAAATGGGAAATGGGAAATGGGAAATAGGTGGTTCGTACGCACCCGTCGAACAACCCGCTCGAAAGAAACAGTCACGTGCGCTCAGGTAAAAGGGGTCACGCTGTACGAAGTCGCTTGCTCGTGCATCGATGTGTTAAAAGCTATCGCTGTGGAAAATCAATAACTTCTCGAGTTTCATGCTTTTCACAAAAGGTGTTTAGATCTTTAGCAATCCTCATAATATTATATGGGTACATGTATAGTAATCGCAGAAAGACTCTGTGTGGTTATTTAGGATATATATTTCTATAATTCAACTTTTTATAAAAAAATATATTTATTTTATTGGAAATTTCTGAGACAGTTTGAAACTAAGTATAAAATATGTTTTTCTGGGGTATTATTTCATAAGTATAAGAGAGTCTCACTTAAGAACCTAATTATCATACATGTATATTCATAAATTGTCTTAGAAAGGGATGTAAGGTGTAGCTCATTTGCATATTCCTCTGAAGATTGGCTAAGAAAACAGCTACTGGTGATTCTTCAGAGTTTTGATTGCCTTTTCAGAATGCACTTAAGTGACCTCTGAAAATTGTCTCAGAACTCTTCATTCCTCTCTACTATTTGCATTAAAAAGTCTCTATTAATATGATGTAAGATTGAACTATACATCTGAAAGCAGTAATAGCGCCCCGTGCTGTAACCAAGTGTGGAGACAAGGATGACGACGGTGTACTGAACAAGCAACTTTATTATAACAGCGAACTAAGTAATGAGGGTTCAGCTTATATACTCAAGAGGCGGGTCACGCACCAGTGGTGTGTGGGCCCGGCGACACGCACGGCCTGTACGTTGCGAGGGAGGAGGGAGCGAGCTCATGGCGACACGTGCATTGATGCACACATTATAATACTTTAATTAAAAAAAATCATTAAAAAATAAAAATAAAACAACAAGCGAACAATTTAGGATTCTTTTATTTCATTGTATGTTGTATATTTACGTACATAAATCATGCTAATTCTTGAATAGAAGCTGCCCGATGATGTATATGACCAGTACATGTATACCATAAACTTATGTTTTCGTTATAAGAAAATGCTGCCCTGTAAGAAATAATCCCAGCGAATAATAAAATATTATTGCTGACATTTCTTTATTCGTGTATTATCATGAAAAAAATATGATGTGAGATGTTCTCTCACTAAATGTATTGGAAGTTTGCACTAATTGACGTCATGACGATGTCAAAGACTTCTTCTCGCACTCCAGCCTGAATCAAGCGCTGCTTCACTTCGATTTCTGACAATCCTCTTCCTCGCTCCACTCGTATCATCAATTTGCTTCCCATCTTTTCTATGGCCAACACTCGAGAATCGCTGCAAGTGCAGCGGAAATTGATTATCAACAACATAAATGTTTCAGCCAGAGGGACTCTAAACCTCATGATCATTTGGGTGGGAATTAAATAAATCTAGATTGCATAGCTGCACTGTATGATATTCATTTATTTTTATTTTATATAAACTGATGTACGTTATGGCGAGCGGATCATCCAAACGAGAGATTCGTTGCGATGGTTACGTTTGTCATGAATATTCAATCACTGACCTTTCTAAATAGCGGATGCATTCCTCTTGCTCTGCTGTGATTTGCGGTTTTTCGTTCTCCTCATCCGAAATCGACTTAGTTCCACTAAACGGCATCTGACCTGTAAAAGATTTAAGGGCTTCGTTTGGTGAAATGCGCATTAAATTTGCTATCAGTAAATTAATAATATTGTAATATAGAAGACAGCAACAAACCCCAACATTGGAGGACACTGAATGACCTGCGCTCATTGATTTCCTCATGACCGAGACAAAACATCATCTGGATCAGATGCTAAGCCACAACCAATTTCGTTGCATATCTACGAGGACGCAAAGTTCAAATTGTTCAGTCACCGTTCCAACTTGCCACCAACATTCACTTCAAACCATTCGTTCATCAATCAGACGTTTCGTCACATCAAATGGGAAACATAATTAATAACATTATACTGAATGTAATTTTGAATTTGTGAGTTTTCGTTTTTCTTCCTTTTCTGTTCTTCCTTGATCACTTGGTGGCTCACACCCACAAAGTTTCAAACTATATTTGAATATTGGCAATTGAACCAAATAAGCATAAAATACATGTTCTCGCATATTATGATAATCAAGCAAGCAAAAATCTAAATAAATACATAAAAATAATATAAATACATGTACATGTAGATTTGAATATAAATCGGTGCTCACTCAAGTCATGGTCAGTTGGTTCATTTTTTACAATGGTTGGGCTGCAGATTATGTTCTTCGAAATTGATTCATGTGTTTCTTGTTCATCTTTGTGTCGGCCTCCAATGGCAACTTTGGTTCCAGTGAAATTGTACTCTGTGCGGACTTTGAAATTTCGGAAGAAGGCTTCTGCCTGTGGCCATATCATTTCAGATGTGATTGGGATATACACATCGTCAAGACTTTCAAAGCCATCATCATTTGCTGTGTTATCTGCAACTGTAATTACAGATATGGTAATGTAATCACTCAAAAGCACCTTTAGTACAAATTGGTAATAAATGTCCGTTTGACCCAACAACACTATCAGCATCTGCGTTGAATAGGGTACTTTCTGGGCTGGGTGGTCTCTGTTGGATTATTTCTTCAACTGAGGAAGAAGACAAAACATAATTTGATATAACAAATGAAAGGAACCTAATTATTCTCAAGGTTACAACACTGGTGGACAAACATCCGAGTGCGCTGCTCCTCAACCCATTTACACGGGGGTATTAGGCCCAAGTCAACGCTTATGAAGATTTCCGTAAATCGCTGCACATACATTTTCCTTGATTTCTCCAGGTAATATATTTCGGTCTCGGAGATAATTTCTTGGTCCTGCAGACACCCGGATATTCAAGTTCATATAGCCGACGGTTTTTGATATGCTGCATGTGACACAGATACTCCATAGATAGAGCGGCTGCAATGACTGCAAGTACACATGTGTATGGGCAGCTAATACGGGTTGCTGACGGAGGCAAAATTCAAGTCTATATTCTGTGTGACTGCATTTCTCAGATTGGAGATCGACCTCAACATTTGTCATCGACGACTTCATGGGCCCAGTAAACACGTTTAACACTGAAAATATGCTCGCGCATTTAAATTGGCATATTGTCTCAATTGTTATTAAAACAACTGCATTCAACACAGGATAGCTCCAACCGAATACCTTTTGACAAACTTGCTGTTTAAGTGCAGAAAACGTGATGCGATTTCAGTTGACATGCGATTTCATGTTGGTTATCAGCATTGTGGGCGTCAGTTTGGTAATTCCAGTCTCAAAAGTGGGTTCTTTGTAAAGATGAAATGTCATGGTACCATGTGTTCTTGCTGCTGACCAGAGAGGTTCATATCCATGAAATATATGTGCAAATTGTAGAATTGTTATTATTTCGAAAGAATAAAGTAAAAAGTACTTGAATGAGCCAATTGCACTCTGTGAAATGTCTGTGACAGATATAGGCCTAAACGATGCGATCCATTTCGTATAAGCGATTGAATTATGACTTATCCAAACGGAATGCATTCAATCGAACTGCTTCATAGTTCGATGATCTCAAAATCAGCAAAATACGGATCCCTTAGGATATTGCACTTGGACGCATACGTGTAATGGTGGCCAGCTGTTTGGTTGCTGTCAATATTTCTGTCTTGTGTCGTTTCAATGAAATGTTCCTTTGTGAATACATGTAAAATAAATTTGCAATAATGTGGAATACGAGCCAAAAATGACGTTCTAATCATTGCTTGATTAATTTTGTTTTTCTAATTAGCTGCATCTTATGATTCTCATTACTTACCACCACGATTCTCTTTGCACCTAAATATAAACACCAAAAGTAAAAAAAAAAAAAAAAATACACCCTCATAATATATCAAAATATTAAGCGCGATAACATACCTGTGCTGATACATTGTGCATCCCACGATGCCCGCAAAACATGAGGAGATGATGATGACACATATCCCTGATAGGATAATGATTTGTGTTTGACGCCATTCAGATTCGATGACATGAGCAGACGCAGATTTCGTGTTTGTCGTCATTGCCGCATTCCTCGTCAATTTCATCCATTCTGCAAAAGAAGTATCTTAACCCATGCACATCATGCATCATTGTTCGTCATACCTGGACACAATACTTCGCACTCTTGCAGCGAATCCCAATCAAGGTCACGATCACAGAGATCGGAACAAGGCAAGCAGACCTCTGCGGTTGGCTCACAAAACTGAGTCTTCTCACACGTCCATTTTCCGCATGATTCAAATGCCCCAACAGGACGCAAAAATCTAAACATGCAGTGAAATTGCAATGATCGTCATCAGTATAATTATGGATTGGGAATATTCGCTGAGCTGTCGAAACTGACACTCCAAGTGTCCCGAGAGAATGTTTGTGATACAGATAACCAGATCCAATCGGTGAATGTTATTGGAATATTCTTATGACCAAATTGTCGAATACAACGCAAATACAGGGGTATGGTTAGGAGTCGCGTGTCGCACCGTCACAAAGTCTGTGAAGGCTTCTTGACCGGTGAGGGTCATTGGTTCAGTAAATTTGGGTGATGGGTAAATGATCAGCCTTAACCATGCAGTGTCAGATGTTTGATGCTTCGGCCTGGAAATTCACAGGTCGACCACAACATCGTAGCATGTGACACGTTGTACAGAGCCAAAGTGGGAAATTTGCATTGGGTTTGTGTCATTGCATAATTATTATGCTTTCGGATGCACAGTTCGTAATCATTAAAATGTGTGAAAAACTGTCAAC
The DNA here is from genome assembly GCA_000328365.1 of Capitella teleta. Classification (NCBI taxonomy): domain Eukaryota; kingdom Metazoa; phylum Annelida; class Polychaeta; family Capitellidae; genus Capitella; species Capitella teleta. The sequence continues at coordinate 75,544 of KB309138.1, forward strand.
GGGGTCCAATATCCAGGTCAAGTATTGTGAGGCAGAATAAGAAGGCATATTTTGTGCCATATGTAGTGATGCCATATTATAGTATGAGTTTTCGCTGATCGACATTTCTCTATATTCCTGGGTTGTGTGGGGTTTATATAAACAAATTGCAGATAAACATATAGTTATATAATAAACGTACTCTAACAGGAGCAGAACATGGACCGCAGCTATGCTCCGGAACTTGAGCATGTTTTGCTTGACGCTAGGTCGATTTTTGTCCTCATCGGATGCATGTTTGGGTTCTATGCGTGATCGACTTAATATTAGCCAAGCGCTGCACCACGGGGAGCCCTTTTGCCTGCGGGAAGAAATAGCGAAATATACAATCTGAACTGTTCTTTCGTAATGTTAATTCTTATAATGGAAATTCCAAGGAAACTAAAAAAATCAAAATTGTCTCGTTCCAAAGACATAGTACACAACTCTAGGGAAGGAGTTACTAATTACTATGTCGTTTGTATGATTTCGGCCACCGTAAAATGTTAGCATTCAAATCATGTTTGACCAAAACCACGAAAATAAAAATATAAATAAATATAAGTATATTGCGCCAAAAGAGATCATTTAGATAAATCAAGTAGGGGTAATCAAGGGGAGGGGGCCATAATTGTGACCCAGTTCAGCAAAATCCACCTGAGGTCAATTTTTTTTTCAATTTTTAGTTGTTCAACTCATCTTATACGGTATTCTTTTCTGAGCATTTGGGTGAAAAAAACATTCAATTATCTTGAGTACTTCCAAAGTACTTCCAAAGTACTTATTATCATTAGCTGATTGAATCGATTTTTGACTGAATGGGGTTTGAGGGTGTTGAACATTGGTGGTTCTGATTGAATGATCATTTAAAGTGGATCTCGTGTCAGGAATAGGAATAGGAATATTGCCCAAGGGCTTGTGTCCAAGTAAACGAGCAATCTAGCCCATGATTGGTCGAAATGTGACCAACTTGGCTATGCAAGTTATCAATATTTGGCAGATTATGTAATATAGTAGATACATTACGTACCACATTGTAAATTTTTTTATGATTTTTCAAGCCATAGACGCTGGTTTCAAAAGATGTGGCGTGTCAAGTATGCAGGTGGTCCTGGTTCGATAGATCTGAAAGTAGGCAATGAATTAAAGCGTAATATTTGCGTAAATGGAAGTCAAACGGCTATAAAAAGATCTTTTTTTTTTTTTGAAAAAAATCTATATATCCCTTCTTTTTTTTTTTTTTTTTTTTTTTTTTTTTTTTTTTTTTCCGTTTGTACCGATATTTCTTGGCTCGATAGCTATCCTGAATACTGTTATATAAATTCATATTGAACTTGTTCATTCAGAAAATAAAAGTATATGCACATTGTTGAACAATGTTTTTATTAAATAAACTAATATTAATAATAATAAATTTTATTGCAACAATTAAGATATCCAATCCATCTGGGTGATATATACAGAAATGAAAGGTTATCAGGGAATAAAAGGATAAATGCTGCAATTGTTGGCCTGTCAGCACCGTATGTATTTCTTGGCTCGATAGCTATCCTGAACGCAAACTGAACAGTGGCAGTAAGAGAGACAAATTAAAAATGTAAATGAAATTAAGATCATAATGTTTCATGTAAGTGATTATTGACAACCTTAAATGTCAAATACATAGCATGTCAAATATTGATCCGACATTGAATTAGGACATCACAAAAAAAAATACAGATTCAGATAATACCGGTATCTATAGTTCCTAAACATTGATATAATTAAATTGACCAACTATATTTGTGTGCAAATGATGTATATGGAAATCATGCCAGGTATGGCTAAGAAAGCTCAAAATCGTCATTATGATCTATACCTTCAAATGATCTAGATCATAGATGAACTAAGTATTATAATAGGATAGAACAATAGTACATTTGACTAGTATTAATCACTATCAATGAAAATTACAGTGATCACATTTTTGATTACTACTCAATAGTCAATATTGATGCAACTGATTATACAAGAAGAATAAGAGAGAGAAAAAAAGAGGTAAAGAATTATATGAACATTATATAAATCGGCCACGTGGGTGTGACGCATCTCATCAGCTGATGAGGCTCATTGGCGAGTTGATTGATGTGCCTCCAAAACTTTGTGATGACATCGTCAAGCGACGTCCTCCTCACATCAACATTTGTCATGATGCAGGAGAACAATTCTGATGTAAGACAACCTCCGACTTCAGCCTCCATTTCCCCTGAACGTCCATTTGAGATATTGAGGCAATGAAGGAGCGATATCTTTGGTGAAGAAATTGATCAAATGTATAAAGATCAAATGCTCAAATATTTGGATTCATCCACTCAATTAGCCACAACTGCTCTATTATGCGAGTGAACTATGATCTAGTATGTGCAGTTATTGGTCAAGCGGACACAATTCAACAGGTCAGCATTAATTGTTCCTTCATCCTGGGGAATCCATGTGAAAGGTTTGCATTTGGAAACGATTTGAGTGGACTTGAATTAAATAGGTTTAATTCATCGCATTCATATTTACTGGAGGCCGCCCTGGATAAACCCCTCACCTCGCTTCAATTGACTAAATATTATTATCCGGACGACAGATGCATTTTACACCGATTGTTGTTGAACCAACATCTGTAGAATGTGAAACTGACGGGGTTGCCATGGCAACACTTTGATCGAGTTCTTCCAGATATCGCTCAACTAAATAGTTTTGAGATTTCGCCGATTAATTCAACCGACGAAGAGATGCGCAGTTTGAAGAAACTACTGAATAGAAACAAATTAATCAAATTGACAATCAACATTTATAAGTGCCCCCGAAGTGTTAATTCTCTTCTGAATGACAGTTTCCCATTCATGTCATCTCTGCGAGAACTTCATCTTGATAATGTGGATATTACTGAGCTCTCAAATGTCCGCCATCTTAATTTGCTCACTTTCGATCATGCGCGATCAAAACTGAATGACAGTATTAATCACTATCAATGAGAATTACAGAGTGATCACATTTTTGATTACTACTCAATGGTCAATACTGATGCAACTGATTATACAAGAAGAAAGAGAGAGAGAAAAAAAAAGAGGTAAAGAATTATATGAACAACATTATATAAATCGGCCACAGTGTCTTAGCGCCAGCCCTCCTTTCTCTGGGGTGACACATTTGGGAAGCCAGTGTGGAGGTCTTGGGGGTGAGAGGCTGGTGTGTGTTCGAGGCAGCAAGCATATCATTATGAGTTGTTCTACATAGTCTGAAATTTATTTATCATAATAAACGCTATTATAACACGAAAGACAGTTTACCATGCATTGGTGCTGTCTTGACTTTCCTCACAATAGAATCCACCTTCATGTATTTCATGTAATGGATGCTGTATCGTTCCGTTCCATCCAGGGTGATTTTTAATTGTCTGTTGGAATTTTTATTAAAATGTATTACAACAAATAAAATTCTAGAACAATAGTTTGATGGATTATAAATTCCCGCCCTGAATTTCTCACAGTCCATTCATGGCCTGAAAATGGCCGTCAACTTAATTCATGGCAAACTGGTTTAGTAGGGCGTGGAATGGCTCCAAATCATAGGTCTGGAAATGTGGGGGCAACGTCGCCAAATCCTTCAACCGGTGATTGTTGAACACCAGCTCCTCCACTTTTACTGCTGCTGCCGATTCTAGAAATAATTAAAAAAAAACATCACCTGTAAGTATGTAGTTACACAGAACAAAGGAGACTTACTAGGGTCTATCCATGCCTTTTCACGGTCAGGCACTTCACTCTCTGGTATAATATCATCCAAGATCTGGCAACAATTTGAAAAAGAAATATAACTCTTTGTTTCATGGAGACCCTCAATGCACTCACCATTTGGTGTTGCCCCTTCTCGTACGCTCCTCTACGCTTCTTCGGTGTTGTGCAGTGGTAGAGCAATTCCCTTTGGAAGATATTAGAAGCAAATCAAGTGCTCTGAAAAAGATAAGAAATTAATTAAATTATGTAGCAGTTCTCAGTAGTTCTGATTCTCTTACAGAATATGTACATTGAATGCTATCTATATTTTATTATTTATTTCCAAATCTAATAATACAATCAACTTTCATTTATATTAGAATACTACGGCGTCAAAATCTCATTCTCGCAGATCACAGTGGCCGAATAACTCAACAGTTACTGTCAATAATCATAATGAGAATCAAAATCACAATGTACGTCGATCGACCATAACACCTTGACCTTCGTCGTGCAGTTTGTGACTATTAATAATTAATTACTATAAAAACTGACACCAGTCAATCACTCCATGCCAATGAGTCACTCACCTTTTTCTGAAACCCAGTTGCGTTTGCATCAACTGTGAAGTTTCGAACCATTTATCTTCGAAATGTAACTACATCAGTACATGTAGCAGACGACACTCTTCCTGTTTTTTCCTCTTCTCCAATCGATAAGAACGTACAAATCGGTCCCATAACTTGGCCTGAGCCTCATCTCTCCGTCAAAAGTATAGCCAGACTCCATCCGTAGAAACACGGCTGAAACCTGCCACCACACCGGTAAAGCATGCTAATAACTCGATAAAAATGTGTGTAAATAGTTGAAAACGCTCCGTGACGCTCGATTCTGTTTGTGTTCCTACATCTACGTCACTTCCGGGGCGGGGCTTGGCCAGCGCTTTTTCAGCAGACGATATTTTATATGGCTAAATTCGTGCACAAAATAAGCTCGATTTCATTCGTTGTTTTGCTTTGACCGCTGTGTCAAGCAACATCTCTCCATAATTATACCACCAATCGTAAACTAGCAAAAAATCTCGGTAAAATTGACATGAAAATCGGAGTCACAAGTTTTTTAAATGGCCATGCATGCTCATACATAATAAAACAGGACAGATATGCGTTATGATATTCAACAAAATACAATACCCATCATTTCCATCAATTACAGCCGATACGAGGCCCAAAAATTGAATAAACAATAGCAACTATTATTGCGGTTATTTATTAATCACTAAATAAACGACATGGTCATGGTCGTTGGTCTCGCGTCATCTTAATATTTAATGACTTAATAAGTTAATATCTTTATGGGGGTACATTGTGTCGCTTACTTAGCCTGATTTAAATGTCTGTTAAACACCAGGATCAACTATATGTAATTTGCTTGGAAATCATTTTCAACGGTTCATCCCTACGCCAACCCCAACGCCCTTTCTCTCACACGAACGTCGATTTGCGTTGCATTTTCTTGGCTGCTGGTCACTCAAACTGACCAATCAGCGATCAACCTGAGCGTCATGCTCTGCTGGTTCATTTTACATGTCGCTGATTGTTATCACCAAACTGCGTTACAGATTTTTTCACAAGGGTGCTTTTCAGTGATGCATTGCATAGAATTAGGTGGACCTCTCAAGTCAAAAGTGGTTTTTGTTTTTATTGATTTTTTTAATAAGATCATAAGAAGCTATGGAAGACAAACATGGAAATATTTTGAGGGTTATAATTTATTCATCCTAAATGTATGTTGCTTATACATGTTTCATGGGTACGTTGAACTAGGATACTGAAAGTTCACTCAACTGGAGCGTAGGGTCGCGTTTCATTACGAATTCCTCTTGCACCAGATGTTTCTCCTTATGCTTACGTGATTCACTGCTTTGTCGATAGGCATATCGTACCTAAAGTGACATTTTTAATTTATTTCTGTCTACGTGGGATAGTTACGCATGGGATATAATTTGAGAATATTATAACCATGTAATTTTGGATAATATTTTGCATGCATAATCTATCAAATAACAGTTAAATCAGAAGCATCCTGTGAATTTAGAGGGTGGTTATCGAATAGTAGTTTACGTATAATTATATTAATTTCGCGATGATTCCCGAAAAGGAATTTGATATCAAGATGACTATAGTATATATCCCAATAAGTTATCAATTCATTGTTCGTGCCTTATTTCAATTGCCAGTAAAAAGAAAACTTTAAATTATTAATTAATTAATTCATTCATTCATTCATTTGAATTAATATGTTTTCATTTAATAAATTATCGTTTGCAATTTTGCCTTTTTACTGTTTGAGTATGTTGTCTGTTTCTTCCACACATGCATTTTGTTGAACAATTTTAGCAATTTTTTTCTTTGCTGTCTGTGGATCATTTTGCTGATCTCTTCTGGATTACTTAAATATGGATTTTTTTCACGTTAAGTTGCTAACTTTGAATCTTAATAATATATTATTCCGCTGATTTAATAAAACATTTAAATTTTCACCTTCTTTCGTTTTTGAACATTGAAATTTTGTGCATGCAAATAAAACCTCACGTTCAATTAGCCCAAGGTCAATTATCGTTATGTATAGTTTACCAACTGACTACACACGCGTTACACAACATTTAATATCATAATTAGATATATTAGACAGTGGCATAATCAATTAAACACTAACCTGTAGGCCTACGCGATGTATCCGTTGGAAAATCGAAATACAAATGTGGTGACGACCTATTTTTTCCTGTTTTATTTCCTCTTAGTTTGTGGTTATGCGTGTAATAGATGTTGTAGCGCATCACATAACCACATGATATTTTTAGATATGCTAATAGTTATCTCGATATTTAATCAACTACTACGATTCACGTGTTTACGTAAATAATTTGTGTCTGAAGAAATTTGGAGTAAAATGCGGTGATAAATTTTCATATCACATATGAACATATACACACATGAAATGCATAAAAGTGATTCACAAAATCAAACACGACAAGTACAGCAAAACATTCAGTTCACATAGTTCAGAGTTTCATACCACTGGCCACACGGTTAGTAATGTGAAATATTGCATTTTCTTTGAAATGATTATCTCTGGAAAATAATTGTACATTTGAAGGCAGTATAATGTAATGGCGAGCGAGGCTTTTCGACAATCTACGTACACCTACAAATATATACAAACATAAGTTAATTTTTTACACATAAATGAAAAAAAACAAAACAAAACAAAACAAAACAAAACAAAAACAATGAATTTTAATAGTGACAAAATAGCACAAATAATATATTACATAAGTATGCACCTCGTAATATTCTTACTTAATTAATCAATATTTTGTTCATAATTATTTGCTTGTTAATTTAATATAAGTCCTTTAATTACTTTTCTCCTTGGCAGTCCCTGCATATTCGTAAAAATCCCTTTTCGAGAAACAAGTGTTGAAATCATGATATGTAATTTGTACAATATGACACTAACCTTCCATGCAGGCACGCAGTCTTGGTGCATCGTTCAGATCTTTAAATCGAAGACAAACTACTGCATGCTGCAGCTAAAGGCTATTTTGCACGTGGTACTTGAAGACTCCGTGGTGGAGCTTCGCTGGTGGTTATACACTGAGGTGATATCTGGGGCTGGTAACCATCACCGATGATATTTATACCAACCAATGATGTCTAGATGCTAATATAAAGGTTATATGATGGGCTATAACCACTTTGTCTCGCGCTGCACGTTTCAAGCGTGATCGATATCTACACGGATTTTTCCACTGTTTGAACGCCATAGATTAAAGGCCGACCAGATGGCGCAAGCATTATGCTGCAGCTGCATAAACATAAGGCAAGATACCAAGTAGTCACGATTCAATTGAAGCCGACCATCGACCGTCTACTAGGATATCATGGGCCTAGAGAACAGATTAGTTATACATGTAGCAATTATACAAAGCTTCCACATATACAGTTTTGTTTACCAGATTCATGCAAGCAGCCATTCAGTAAACTGCGGTTTGAGGTCTATAGCATATAGCCATACAGTTATTACATGTATGCCTGTTTTACAGTCCTTGTAAAATGTGTGGGCCTGAAATTTTCTCTTTGCATTGGCTATCTCTCTATAATGACAACATATGGATAATAAGTCACTTATCACTCACTAAATATTCATGTACTTCCTCTGGTGAAAACTTTATTCATATACAATGTTAAAAACGTCAATCACTGTGCTCTGATCTCAAATAGTCGATGGTGGCTAATGTTTTTACTTTTATATTTTATGGAGCAATGGAAATGAGGTCAAAATGGATGAAATACTCGCTCCTATAGGAGAGTGACGAAATAAGCGGATTCTGGTCGAAGGTGATCCTGCACAGGGCAAATCCACGCTCTGTCAGGCGTTGGCCTATGCCTGGAGCCTCCCAAGTGAAGAGACTGAAAATATCAAATCCTGCGTTCGATGAAGCCCCCAATGAGAACGAAATCCTGCATCAACTGATCGAAGGGAAACTGCTCAAACACAAAACTGTTCTGATTACATCGCGACACAACTTTCTACAAAACAAGCTGTCACACTTTCATTCGATGGCCGCAGTTGAAGGATGTAACTACAGAGAACAATTAGAACACGTGAAGCGATATGCTGAGCACAATAACATCGACTCAGCTGCATTTGAATCTCTTCTTGTAGTGAAGAATGTGCAAGACCTCTGCAACAAACCTCTTAATCTTACTCTAGTGTGCTTTTTAATAGAGGAAGACACTCAGCTGTTGAACAGCAGAACAGCACTGTACACTTCAATACACAACATCATCAATCGAAAAGCAAGTGAACGAATGCACCTCACTCCAGCGGAAGTTGAAGAATCGCTCCTGCGTCCACTCTATCGACTGGCATTCGAAGCTAATCAAAAGAACGAAACTGTGATTTGCGAAAGTGAGTTCAAGAATGCTGAACAATTTGAACAAGTTTGTCAAGTGGGTTATCTCAGCAAAGAACTCATAACCAGCCATAATCAAGCAGAAACCAGATTCAGCTTCACTCACAAAACTTTCTTGGAATTATTGACCGCAAAACACATGATGGATCCACAAGAGAGGCTGGCCAGGATTCATGATTTACATTATGCAGATTATCGCATTCGGGTCAAAGCGGTTGAAGATAAATTTAATGTGCGACATAATGAGCCGGTTCTTGGGTTTCTGTTTGGTTTGTTAGAGGAGAACCCCAAAGAAATCAGTTTCTTGAAAAGAGACCAACCGTGACCAGAATATATGTTGCCACAGAGGGCTATGACAAATGAGCACTTGACAGCTCAGAGTGCAAGCACTTAAGTAGCTGGCTGCACAATTCGTCCGTACACAAAAAAGACGTTATGCTTGCTATCGGGTTGTCACTTTCACGCCTCTATACGTTATAAGTTCGTTACGATGCGTCCCAAAGCTAGTTCCATCAACGATTTCCATTAGTATCCTAGATTGCTGCAGGCACGGTGCATTCCGCCATTGCGCGATACACTCGTGAGGGCACTTCAAACGAGCACGATACACGAAAATCGGCAGTAGATGCTAAAAGTAAAACGCACTTGGGGATTATAAGTTCATAACGCACACATCGGCATAACGCATTCAGCGACCATAACGTACGAAACTGTCAACCAAAACCCATGCTTTTATCAGTTCAACCAGAGAATAATAACTTTCAGGCTGTAATTATTAGTGCTTCCCTGCAGAATATATTTCAACAAGCGAAAAAGAAGTGCTTATTAAGTACTGTACTTACACTTACCCATCAAAGTCATCTTACTGGGTATCTTCACAAAGCTCAAAATGATATAAAATATAGTTGAGGCCTAACTCAATCAATGAACAAGAAATAAGGTTATAATATGAAAAATTATGATAGCGCTACAGCATTTGCAATCAAAATATGAACATGATTAATAACAACAATACAATGTGAGTAACAAATGAACGCCAGCACAATGGGCCTAGTTAAAAATACTAATGATATCAAGTAAACAGAGAGTAAACACCTACACAAAAACAAAATGTTTATCGAAATCCACTAATCCAAGCATTTCCATTCAATGTGTGTCCCAAACGAAGTGCTCCAGAATCGACTTTGCATCATATTAACATCCTAGATCGCCATGCAGTTTGTTTCTGATGAAATAAGCCTCGTGATCATAACGCATCTGAGCAACCCAAGATTCACAATTCTTCGTCGCACGTGAATTATGCTTCATGCCATACTTTTGAGCCGTTAGTTGAAACGACCGATCTGTGTTGCATAGATTGAGGCAACTGTGCTGATATCAGCCTATACAATATCAGCGAAGTTCATCGTGCCGATATAATCTACATCAGCATGATTTGGACATAGCAGTTTGCGATTGCGCCATTCACTATTAGGCAAAAGTAAACCACGGGCCCCGGCCATGAGACGCTGTGTGGGCAGTCGCATTTGGGTCCATTTTGCCAAAAGGACATGATCAGGATTTTTTTTTTCTGGCTCACTCTATTAAACAGCAAAATGCTGAACAGTTAAAAATGAAACATTAAAATGTAAAACACTCCAGCGGAAGTTGAATAATTGCTTTAATTTGCGTCCACTTTATCAACTGGCATTTGAAGCTCACCGGAAGAATGAAACTGATTCGCGAAAGTGAGTTCAAGAATGCTGAACAATTTGAACAAGTTTGTCAAGTGGGTTATTTCAGCAAATAACTCATAACCAGCCATAATCAAGCAGAAATCAGATTCAGCTTCACTCACAAAACCTTCTTGGAATTTCAGACCGCAAAACACAACACAATGATGAATATGCAAGATAGGCTAAACTGGCTTCAAGATTTGCGTTACGAAAAAGAACGAATTGGAACTGAATGGAAACGTATGAAACTTTACAACAAGCATTTGAAATATGTTGCTCCAGTACATTCCTGCTCAATAACATCATCACAGAGAACAAAAAGTAAGAGGATGTTATCATAGTCCGTGGAAACTTAAACTCTAAGGTCAAATGTACGGAGGAAGATGATGTAGTAGGTCCTTATGGATTGGGAGAGAGAAATGTAAGTGGTGACATACTGGTTGATGTTGCGAGACAAAATGTTCTAATTTCTTAAACTTCACTCGTAGGTTTGTGTGGACGGGTGCACGGTCTGATGCGTAATCTACATCTTGCCTCGCTTTGGAATGGTCACGCTATTTCGTTTTGCTTATCAGGATAAAGTCTATTAGGTTCTTTGTTATTCCATTGAGTCCATTCCATGTGGGTCTTGATTTAATATTTTAAATAATTCATAATAGAGAAAACTGAAGAACAAGACCAAAATGCATCAGAAGACATTTGGAAGATTGTCAAAACATCAAGCCAGAAAGCAGCTAAACTGATTGGAAGACAATTTTTGCAAAGTAGAAGCAGTCATGGATGACTACTGAAATCCTTCAAATGATGGAGTAAAGACGAAAGCTTAAACAAACAGCATCAAGAGAGATTCAGCAGAGGACAACGGATCTCGTGAGTTGATCGTCAAAGCTGTGGTCTCGCATTCTTACCACTGCGTGTTTTGCTGGATTATCTTTGGATATTGTGTTCCGATTTCGCTCATTTTTTTGTACAGTGAACTGTGTCTTGTTCACCGGATGCACTCACATCGTCTTCGAAAAATTTGGATCTGGATTTGTCCCTGTATCCCGGATAAGTCTTCCAAGTGATTCATGCACCTTGTCGATTTCACTTAAATGCAAGCTGTGCGAGACCTTGTGTGAGCGTCAAAAGTGCATCTTTTCTGCGTGTTGTGCGTGTGTGAATATGACATCGTGACCTTTCTGTACTCGTTCAGCTGAGTGTTCCATTCCACTACTTCATGTTTGTAAAGATTTCCACGTGCGCGCAAAAGTGAGTGATTGATTGGGGTTTTACGGCTCCACCCAACCCGTTCGGGTGATACAGGCGCCAATGCGCGCAAAATGCCTGAACTTACCGTTGCTGATATCAATACCATGAGGGTGGCAGATCTGAAGAAAATCCTCACAGATCTCGTCACGAAGGGTACTGCCCCCACTCCTCCATGTGATGTGAAAGCGATGCTCAAAGACATCATGACTGAATTGAAGGAAGCAAAAGAAGAGAGAGCGTCTCTCAGAGCAGAGATTGATGGACTGAAGAATATCAACGAGGAGCTTCTCGCAGCTATCAACGCTAGACCACCTTCTATGGCGATGTCCGCTGGTGCGTCCTCTCCCTCGCAAGGAGGTGCTTTTGCTGATGTTGTACGGTCATCTGTGCGCTCAGCATTGCAGAATGAAGAGCATCTAAAAGAAGTCATTATGAGCAAAATCGAAGAGCATGGAAGAGATGACACTGTTGTGTCTGATCTATGCCAGAAGATGAATTTCTGCTCTAGACCAACAGACGTTAAGAGACTTGGTAAGAAACCAACCAACGATAACTACCGACGTCTTCTCAAGGTGACTTTCTCTTCTGTATTTAATTCCCGTGTATTCCGTTCTCGATTCAATGAGATGAAGAAGGAATATGAAACTCTGAGACGCATCAGATTGAGACCTGGAAGAACCAAAGAAGAACACGAAGAGTACAAGAAGAGTGTTGCCATTGCTAACAAGCTCAACGATGAAGCGAATAAATCTGAGAACAACACAGTGTTACTCACACTCGGCATGAAACAGCACGTAGAAGAATCGACTCACAAGAGTGGTCACACACTAGACCTTGTGATTACAAACAAAAGTGCAGGATCAAGAATCGATGACATCGAAGTAGACGACGTCCGATTGTCAGATCAGCATCTGATATATTTCAACTTGACCAATGATATCGCCCCCCCCCCCAAAAAAAAAAAAAACGACACAGCGGGAGTGTTGTAAATTCCAGCGAATGAACAAGGCAGGTGCATTCAGCACAGCGTTAAAAAAACGTCTAGCAGACTTGTCTTTGTCAAGCGAAAGAAGAACTGGACTTGGCGGTCTTAAAATACCACAGAACTATAACAGGATGATTGGACACCTACGCACCAGAAACGATCATCACGCTGAAAGAAGGAGTACCCAAGCCAATGTATGATGATGATATACACAGTGCTCGCAGGAAACGGAGAAGTCTAGAACGCAAATACAAGAAGACCCATTTGGCTGTACACCAACATATTGAACAGATGTGGCAAACACAAGTTAAAGTCTCAACTCATCAAAGATAAGAAAATTATTAAAGAAATTGTTTAGCGAAGCGAATCACAACGAGACATTCCAGCTACTGAAAGGACTAAACCACCGGCTAAAGTATTGAGACAATAACAAGAGGATGTCACTTTTGGCATTTGTGAGCGTCCACGGCAAAACAGGTCACATGGGTCGGGATAAAATTTTTGAGTTTGAGGCATCAACGGACTGCTGACACTTTCCTGGATATTTTGGTGCAAACATCATGTAGATATCTCAAGGGGTTGCAAAGTTATGGCGTTTTGAAGTCCGAAACTTCAAAAACCATCATTTTGAGAAATTCGCGATTGAAAGTCTAGATTAATGTTATTAATATTCATTTAGGCATA
>KB309138.1:95890-120415 GCA_000328365.1 Capitella teleta
CTGGCGATCCGGGGGGTCAAAAACTATGATAATCGGCCATTGTTTCGGACTTTTTTCTATAATGCCTAGAGGGTGCTGTTGGAAAATATCATATTTGAGGCACTTAGGGTGCTAATTCATGCCTAATACTTCGGGACATGGTGCATGGATGATTTATGAAGGCTCTGAGCCCAAAACCTGAAAACCGCTTATAATCACCCCACATGGTGTTTTTCGCTCATAGCTCGCTTTCGCAATTTGCGACTTGTGACCGGTTTTGCCGTGGACGCTCACATTTGATTTTCAACAGTTTTGAACACCAAGATAAAAAAATCCATGATACAGCATTGCAGACGGATGAAAACAACAGCCCACACAGCCATGACAAACGAACTAGCGCCTCTTTCTCTGCATTCCAAACTCACACACAGAGTCAAGTAGAGAAGATCATAAAAAGCGCCCCAAGTAAGACGGGTGAGCTAGACCCGATGCTTGAAAGAACAAAACGTGCTGGATCAAGTTCTACCATGGGTAACTGGAATTACTAACTCATCATTGGAACTAAGTCACGTACCAAAAGACCACAAAACAGCCAACGTACAACCAAGAGCTAAGGAAAATGGAGCAGCGTATTTTGATTTAAACAACTGTCGCCCAGTCTCGAACCTACAGTACTCGAAGAGGTCACTCCACAGAGACCACAGTTCTGAAAGTGAAGAATGACATTGACCTAGCGATAAATGAGGGAGACGGAATCATCCTTGTACTCCTTGACCTCAGTGCTGCTTTTAACACTTTAGACCATGCGATCCTACTGAAGCGGCTGGAAAAATGTCTAGGGATCAAGGAAAGCGCACTTGATTGGATCGAATCCTACCTGAGAAACCGACCCCAGCGAGTGAAACTGGGTGAATCATACTCTTCAAATCAAATCCTACAAACTGGAGTTCCACTGGGGTCAGTTCTTGGGCCGTTGCTTTTCTTACTCTACGTTCTACCCCTCCAAGAAGTTATCAGTAGATTCAGAATAGACCGGCATCATTATGCAGACGACACGCAGCTGTATGGAAGAATTCGACTGAACTCTATAAAGACCATCAACGAAGATGTCCCAAAGATGGAATCATCCATTCAAGATGTTCGAATATGGACGAAAAGAACAAGCTGAAACTGAACGAGAAGATAACCGAAGCATTCATAATGACATCAAAAGAAATGAAGAAACATGCAGAAGGAATTAAACTGAAGATCGGTGATGACACTGTAACAGCAACGTCAAAAGTCAAGAATCTAGGTGGGTTCGACGAACACATGAAGATGCAAGAACAAGTGAACAGGACCACAAAAGCTGGTTATTTCCACCTGAGAACAATCAACCGAATAAGGAAGAACCTTTACACACCAACATGCGCGAAAGCAATCAACGCAAACGTCACATCGCGCCTTGACTATCATAACGCACTCATCTCTGGCGCCCGCCAGTGCATTATGAAGCCCATGCCACGTCTACAGAACCACTCGGCGAGAGTGATCACGATGACAGACAAACGATAGCACATCAGACCAGTACTGGAGGACCTTCACTGGCTGCCCGTCAAAGAAAAAAGCGACTACATAACGCATTCATAACGCACTCCACGACGAACTCGCCCCCGCATACATCAAAAAGATGTACTGTGTTTACCATCCCAATAGAGCGCTCAGATCAGGAGAAGACAGATCGACCCTCACAGTGGGAACAGCTGCCCGCCACGAGGGACACCGCAGTCCCTCGATGCATGAAGCCATAATGTGGAACACCTTACCTGAAGCGCTAAGAAGTGAAGCATCCATCCACGTTTTTGAAAAGAAGTTAAATACTTTTTTTTTTTAATAATGCTTTTAATAGCGCAGAACAGTTTTAAGTGGAAATGAACTTGGCTTGTCTTTATGTTTCTAAGATCTTTTATCCAAATACATTTTCATATGTTTTATTTTGTGCTTTGAAACTTTTATGTATTTTAAGCACTTGAATAAAATTTTTAATCTTTAATAAAATTTATTTATTTATTTCTTTATTAATTGTTTATTTAAGAGAAGACTACCAAAAACTTTGTCATCAAATTCTGAAGGAATGTCGGAAGGCAAAATAATACTTTTATGAAAGTATGAAAGTGTGAAGACCTAGAACATCGAGAGCAAACACTCACCAAACTCCACCAAAAGATCCGAGAGCTCAAACCTCAAACACATAGAGTACAACTGGGTATAAAAGATAAAAACACATTATTGCTGTATGATGAAAAAAGACATTTGCAGAAGATAGGAGGAATACATCGGTGAGGATCTTTACAAAGATAACAGAAGTCCAATTATTCACCATAACATTGAGGCGTATCCCTGTATCAGTCAGTTTGAGATAGGAGAAACACTTCGACGGCTGAGCAAGGTGAAATCTCCAGATATGGACAACATTATTTCTGAACTTCTCCAGCCTTTTGGCGAAAGGAGGAAAAGAGATCATTACCAGATTAGTGAACACTATATATCACACTGGTGAATTCCCAGAAGACTTTCTTGTTAGCATATCTTCGTTCCTGTTCAAAGAAAAAAAAAAAAAAAAAAAAAAAAAAAAAAAACAATGCGGTGACTTTACTGGTATCATCAGTCTTATGCCCCATGCATCAAAAATCCCACTCAGTGTAATCCTTAAAGGAAGGCATCAACGTTTCCATCACAAATAATCATTTGGACGACACTCATCTTGATTTCCGAAGGGGTAGAAGGACACGTGACGGAATCTTCCTGCTTAGATGTCTTCTAAAAAAAGTTGGACAAGCAGAAGAAGACGTATCTCATATTTGTGGAGAGTCAACCACATCATGTCAATTGCAGGAATCGCGTCACATGAAAAAAACCTCATTATTCAGTTCTATTGGAATCAGACCCCAACAGTAAGAACATCAGCTGGAAGAACCAAAAATATCAATATGAGCAACATGAGCAAACCATGAGCCAGAGACAATCCGACTGAGAGTGGAAGGAAAAGCGCTGGAACAAGTGCATCAATATATATACCTTGGCGTTACCATCACACAAGATAATTTTGAGGCAGGAGCTGACAATATATTTATACTACTTGTGCTGCTTGTTTATGTACAGAATATCAATAAGGTTCAATAAGGTCGTGAAACCTCTACTTGAAGATCTCCATTTACTTGAAAATGAAGGTGTCCAATGTGGTCCAGTTAAACGTTGTGGAACTGTGATTGCTTTGGCTGGTGTGTTGTTTTTGTAGCAGAACTCGTGACATGATGAGGACTAACACTCTTGTCACCCAGTTCAAATTACGTACCAAGGCAGATTATGCCATGCAAGTTGAAGTAGGTTCAAAGTTTCCTGACATATCTTCCTTGTGTGGTTTAAAGACCTGTTGTGTTTTCAATGAATTGAAATAATATTTTGTTTCATCGTCCAGACCTGAACGCCCATAAAATTAATACCAACACCAGTATCCTCGTGGAACACATTCAATCACCATTTACCTCTTATCAGGCTTACCTGCACGCTAAATTCACTAATGGAGGAGTAATATATTAACAATAATATTCATAAATAGTTTTCCAACACTCTTTTATGTTTTATTTTCATGCTTACCATTTCTGACACTTGTTTTGTCACGATCTTCTTTTTTTTTCTTTTTTTTTTTCAAACTTCATGCATGCAGTAACATAAATAATAAAAGCATGTAAACACACGAAATAACAGGCAATGCCTTTACATTGACGGCGACAAGAGTAAAAACAGAAAGAAGATAATGTTCTCTTGAATATAAAATCGAATTCGATTCTGTTATTGGACATCATATAATTATTTGATTCAATTATTATTTTACATGTAAATCTTCAATTCTTAAGAATAACAACAATTCCACCACTGAAAGTGAACGTGTCAATTCGAATGATATACTTAATGTGAAGCCATGATTTGGTGGCTTCAATTTACCGGTCTATTGTTTAAGTATTTGAGGCTCATGTGGAATAAGTGAGAAACACGCTAAAGAGAAGGATCGAGAAGGAAGAGAAAATGAGATGAATAAAGAAAAGGAAAAGAGAATATAGAAAGAGAGCTGGCCCTGATGAAGGACCTCCTTGTGCAGGGTCAGGAGACCAGAATTACCAAGTAGATTTCAGGCTCAGGAACGAATTAAAACTCTCAAGAAACACGTGGTAACTTAAGATTTTCTGAGTGCCTGTCAACCAACGCATATCATATATCTCATTTCTTAGGCTGAGCAAATTGTACATTGTGGATTTGGTGCTATTTACGGAATGAAAATAATACTGAAGAAATTCATTGAGTTTATTGTTAAATGAATTCTAATATAATTCTAATTGTTTTGGTTTACAGGGGATTACGGAGGCCTGATCCGGTTTCAGCCAAACGAGGCCCCTGTTTTTTCACATGATGTACAGTTGGAGAGTGATGCATGTTGCTGTCTGACGACTCTTGTTCTTTCTACTGATTGTGTTTTGTTTTTTTTTTCTTTTTTTTTTTCTTTGGTCTTTGCTTTCTGGTTTTACAGCCATGTGCGCTGGGCCTGGAAGCTGGAGCTCTATGCGTCAAGTACTTCGGCATGGGCTCTGCATTTAATAAGCAGTTCAATCATAATTGGATAATTTAGCACATGAAACATGCAACGATATTAAACGTTTTTACTCGGTTATTTTGCTCCTCTCTGGTGTTGATGTACTTGTGCAGCATCCGTTGTATTTTATGATAGTTCACCGTTTTATTTCTTCACTGAATAAAATCAGAATGCTTTGTTTTCATGCTAAGCAATAATATTAGGAGCAACAAAAATTGCGAGTTCACCAAAACTTCAAGTCGGCTGTCATGGAGAAAAATAAGAGTGGATCCCAGTGTAAGACAAAGATCTCCAGTTTCAGTCTATGCTATGGAAGCGTGAAAAATGACACAGTTTTTATTCACTATGATAAATAATGTTTTATTTTGTACTCATTCTCGGTACAGTAATATTATGGCATTACATAAATGAACAATGAGCAGAAATAATTGTCAATTTTCCTTGTGAAATTAACATCATTTAGCCTTTTGAGCGCAGCTCCTATTTACATTATTAAAAACGGTATATTACAAGTGCAATTCTACTGACAATTAATTTTATCGGATTTATGATCTTTAAGATTATTAATTGTGGCCAATGCCCCCTCCCATTCCGTCAAATTTGAAATGTAACTAATATACATGGTATAATTATATGACATTGAGATGAATAATAATTCAAGCGTCCATCTGAGCTAATCTCGGAGAATTAACAAAACATGCATCATGAATTCACACTACATTTAAAAACAACACACCACTAAATGATGCATGTGCCGTTTTACAATGAAATGCTTCAATCAATGAGTGGCATTTGTATTACTTTATTATCCTGAAGTAAAGGCATTTTTATCCTTTTATTTGCATGGGACATAATAACAAATACAACAAACGGAAATCGCAGCCCTAATGAAGGCGGACTCAGAGAAGTTAATGACACCCCCCCCCCAAAAAAAAAAAAAAAAAAAAAAAAGTTAATGACACGTGAAAAGCACATACACAGCATCCATTTGGTATAAATAATCGACAAAGAACCAACGAGCCAATTCCACCCATTTGCTTTATGGAATGCAGCTATAGTGTAATTACACTTAAATTGATTAAATTAATTATCAATTAAAGACCCGGTAAAGGGTTACATTTAACCGAGAAACCACATTTTCAATTTGCAAATTCTCTATAAAGCATAAATAGTATGCACGAGTTGAGTGGTTGTCAAGCAGATCTTGTTGCCAGTCATCCCTCTACTTGTGGTATATTTATTATTTTTACAATGCCTAATTAATACTTCAATGCTCCATAATTATAGAGTATAGTCAATACTCTAGAACTAATATGCACGAGATGGCAATAATTGAGGTAATGAACAATGACGTCTTAATTGATGCGCCCATATTGTGCCTTCGCTCGCTAACAGGGGACGCTCCACTCTGAGGTTTCTTGTTTCTGCCCGTGACAGTAAAACCCAAGTTGTTGCCCTTCATCTCAATGCAGTTAGGACTGGAACCTGGAGAAGAGTCACAGAACTCTGTTACGACATGCACATTCATAATTACAAATGCAATTTAGAAATAAGAAGTATGACAATGCAGGGTGAGCATTGACCGACCTTGCTGAAATTGAAATGTGATATCAATTGGCGTGTAGATGGCCGGATCCACGAGGCTCTCGTACGGCGCATGCGCACATTGAGAGTCATCCAAAAGGTACGCTCGTCTCCACTGGGAATGGAGGGACGAAGAGGAGTTGAGCAGCTCTATCAACTGAGGAGAAAAGAGATGAGACAGGCGAACAGAAGTAGGGTGAGAAATACAATGAAGTGCACAAAAAAAGAAGCAGAAGAGCCAAAGATTCGTGAGGGAGAATATGATGTGAGTCCCAAGCAATCCTCGCCTGGCAACACGGAAGAACAAGCGACAAGGAAAGGGGAAGAGTAGAGCAGGGTTAGACCTTGGTGAAAATGAGTCAAAACTTGCGGATAGAAGCGCACTAAGGCGAGAGGTTCAGTTGTGCATGATATTGTTCAGAACGCTCGTTGCTTCCACGTGAGCGGCTGCTTTGTAAACGTACCCAACAGGAGAAGCGAGCCTGCTGAGATGTGTGCTGCTCCTTGGTGAATAGTAACCGGAATCCCTGCGCGATGTCTATGAAACCAACGCACGAGAATTCTATGAATGGAAAGAAAAAAAAAAAACGATATCAGCAAGCACGTCAGCAGTTGATGAAATGGAGCATGGTGCATAAAGAGATATCGCTTCCTAGAATCATTATGATATTAGCAGAGGGCTGACTTCTTCGCTTTATGTATGAGGCTCAGATTTGCCTTGTTTTGCCAATGGCGGTAAATATACAATTAGAGAGGCCGATATTGCTGTTTGTTTCATTTGTATGCTGTGTCATAGCGGTTACAAATCGTCCTGCATGCAGAGTTTCATTACAGGAAATTAATACGATATTGGATTCAAGGTTTTTTTTTTTTTTTTTTTTTTTGAAGATCACCTCTTCTAATGACGTCACGCTGCGAAGTACTGTTTGAGCACTTCCGGAAAAACAGCACCATGGACGAAGAGGGAGCGCAGTCCACCGGTTCGAAGTCAGTGAGTGTGCCTTCGCAGAAGGAACCGGGGCTTAGGGTTGCTTGCGCATTCAGCAAACCATTCAGACCACAAGACTCAGGGCGCAGCATGGACGCGGCTGAATGTAAGTGATTACATTGCACGAATGGGATATAACATTAGACATACAATGCAGAATACTCGGTTGCAGTAAGCTGTGGTCTTCTCCTTTCATCGGAGTTTTCGATGAGAAGTCGCACATCCCCCATGACATATCCACGCGCTCACTGGAAGCTGATTCAATTGCGTTTTATGGAAGCAAAGGTGCAAAGGTGCTTTAAACAACTTACACATCTGCAATTGCAGGTAGTGGTGGGTCGGCTCCAAACTCAATGACATGCAGGTGTACCTTGGCCGGCTGTGGATAAGAAATAATCAACTTGCTCATCATTCAATGCAGCCCTCAATACAACCCACCAGCCGTTCTCAAATACAGAAAGAAACTTGTAATGATCTTCCTCCCAATGTTTTGCTTTACAAATGAACTCCCCTCTTTCAGAAAATGTTAGTTTTCCTTCAGTCATTCTCATAATTTCTCTTCGATGTTCTTCAAAAAGAAGCCACTTGCCGTGGAACATCATGGGAAAATCACACTCGGCTTTTTTACTGGCGACAAGTTCTGCAACACAAGGATGATGTTTGCCACACTTATAAAGTACTCACCACACAAACCACAGGAACGCTTGCAGAAGTTTGCGTATTGGTGAAGATTGCCATTGGAGCACTTACCCTCTGCTGCGTAAACGCGGCAGCGAGGACTCTCGTCAACACAGAGTCCAGCCTCTGATTAAACCGATTACAATTAGGGCGGGGGGGGGGCATGGCAAATATGGTCTTACCGCTCTTTTGCAGGCGGAGCGTGTGGTGCACAACTCCTGGCGCTGTGCCGTTTTCGTTTAACGGACACACTGGACTGGAGAAGAACTGAACGGTCAAGGCGGATGCCCCGTCTGGATCCTGGATCCGCTGTGATGCGATTAGATACAAGATAATAACAAATACTATACAAGAAGAGAAACACACTGTATACAGTTGCAGAACTCTATAAGACATTGACTAGTATTCACCATTCAGTATTCGAATGTATCGATTGCAATGTCAATTAGTCGAAGCTGAAATATGTGGCTTTGACTTCTAGGATAAGGAGCCTCTATATATAGGGAGAAAGTAGAAATCCTTTAAAGGGATGGGGAACTAAATTTTAAGTGATGTTCTATTGACTCATAGCACCAATTGATAGCATTCCGTGCCAAGAACACCCTGCCTGGATGCAAACGTAAGGAAATAATGCATTCCGAATATCGGGGTTAGCATTGCGCCTATGGGAGAATGGCTTCCATTGCGAAGTATAGGAGGCAAACGTCAGCTGATGGCTTGGTTTGGCTGATGGCTGATTGGTTCCGTTCCCCTCGTGAAGCTATCGATTTCAGCCAATCAGAGCAGAGCATCTTCGCCATAAAAGGACATCTTTGTTGTTTACGAAACGAAAGCGCATGCGTGGTGCACTCTGGCTGACCTTTTTACTGTTTCAGGATGAGAAACGTGGTAGGTGTCCTAGAAAATCGCTTGTTAAAATAAGAAAAATAGCAAAAAATATTTTTGGGTTGCGCCTGACTGGTGGCAAAATGATTATTCTATCTATTTCCGAAAAGAAAATAAAAAAATATCAAGGGGTTTAGTCGCAGGACACGGTAATATGACGAAGCCCATTGTAAAAGATGGGGAACTCGGTGTTTCATCACAGCGACTGACGTCACGCCTAATTAGCATTATATCTCCCGCGAAATCGTTAGCGATGACATTCCTTGTGTGGGCCAGGCATAGGAATCATCTTTGGTGCATCAAATAACGACTCAAAGTCTATTTTCAACCAGTTCTCCCTCCCTTTAAAGACTTTAAGATCTCTATGAGAAAGCTCATCTGTGTTTACTTGTTCACGGATGCTCCGAGGACGCTGATGAATGTTGATTCTCTCTTGAAAAAGTGCAAGCCCATCCACAGCGTCTGCTGTAAGCTGGTGAGTTACCGTGGTTACACCCAAAACTAGCCCACCATCGATCAAATACGAATGAGAATACACATAAATATATCATCAGTTCCAAGACATTGATATATTTGTCTCAACGCTAGCGTTTATGCGTGGCCTTGAACACCGAAATATGTTGATACATGTATTTATTATTTAATATTATTATTATATATTAGAGATGGCGACACGTTCAGAAAGTAAAACCCGGATACCCGTCGTTTGCAACGGCACCCGGGTTTCCTCATTTACAGTTACTCAGCCAATTCATGAAGTTGAATTGTCTGTGGACATTATAGCCTATGTGACATAATCGTGCCAGTGTCTATGCTGCTCAAATTCATAGAACTGAACAATATCATCTTGCAATCACAGTGAATCTCCACCCGGCCGTTCCTATCACTGGTTAATATGCATGTCCACTCGATCCTCGTTCAATTTCCCTTCCTGAATGTGATGTTTATATCACACGTCCACGATCATTATGTAGGCCAGATATCACAAGTGTGAATTACGTAACACTTACCATGACGTAATGAGGCGACTTATTCGGTTCAGCGGCAACCACAAACGTGTACTGGCGTTCCTTCCACGAACCCCAATTCTCCAACTTCATTTCTGTAAGGAAGAAAGAAAGTGAGCTAAATTATGAAAATATCAGATTCAGGGTTGTAGATGACTCAAGCCTTCATTGTTTTTTTGGTTTGCATTCTTCTGTTATTTAATTGCTGTTATTGCGCAACATGCTTCATATTATGTATCAATATAGAAACCATGTATTGTTCACGTATAACATTCACCTAGTCTCCTCTCGTGAAGAAAACTGCACGACTTCTCAGGAAACATGATCCTCATCCCTTCGCCCGCAATGCATTCGCTCTCCAAGCGACTCGGCCGCCAGACCCGATGACATAATTTCTGTGGAAAACAAAGAAAAGTGATAATTAGAATGAATACCTAATGACGATATCACGTCTGACCCTGATACCCAACCTTCATCAAAGTGCATAAGTGACACACGAAACAATGCCTCATTAATAAATATAGCACATAGCTGAGAGCGAAGTCAATGAGACTATTGCATAATAACTTGCATAGATATGTATATGTGTGAGGTTTAGATTGGAGAGCGATGCATACCTTCTTCTTCCCGGTTGCATACGCTTGGAAATCATATCCTCCAACCCGAGGGAAGGGCCGCATGTTAGTGGGAACATCGGCTGTGTGGAAAAAAAGAACAGTGAAGCAATGGCGAGTACGGTGGTAGACATTGCAGCGAGGATATTGTTCTACTCAGGCTGCCATTCAAAATACTTGAGTCATGAAACGATTGATGGAGAACTGTCACCAAGATTAATGCGCTGAGGAAATGAGTGCTATTACTGTACTCATTCGCTAGACAAAATAGGTCGCGTTCTGGATCCCTAACCGCCGTTATCTGTTGGTATCCGGGATGGCTGCGGGCTGCGGAAGGTAATTAGGAAGGGCTCTATGAAATAATTACCAATCCACGGCCACTCTCGCCTCGCCAAGCCACTATCATCACAAATGGTACTGTTCCATGTATCCAACGCTTTAGCTGGAATAATGAGAAAATAATTAAGTGTTTCAGTTGCATGCAAATACACTTACAGAACCATACTTGCACGACATTGCTGCTGCGTATGGCAAACCGTATGCATTTGAACTTGATGTGCCTGGATATTTTTTTGAAGAACAAAAAATAATGTCAGATTGTTATGCGGGGATTGTGCTGCGTTCTTGTGCAATAACTAGTACGATTTTTCTAATGCTCATGATGGAACGGAAACAGTTACGCTGATCCGATGGAGGGAATGGTCCCATGACGTGAATTCTAATTGCTTGCGGCATAAATCTACGTCTCATAACTAGATTAGAGAATGCATTGTAGGGTGATGCTCGGTGCATGAGTACTAACCCTTCTTTCGCAAACTAACCAGCAAAAGCCTGTGACAACATGGGTGACCCAACCAATCATATTTGACTTGTGACCTTTGACCATGCTTAACCCGTGGCGCCCATCCCCTAGTTGCAAAACTATATATACTTTTGTATAAAACACTGAGATGCCCATTAAAGATTGGTGATCTCATGCGATCGCGGTTTTCTGTGCCATTGTTTTATGTCACGTGACATAGGACAGCTACACTGAGGTAATGAAGAGAGTCGTTCTCCGGGAGAAAGAGATTACAGAAGAATGCCTCACTGGTCCCCGCTTCTTTCCACCGCGTAAGAGTGGCCGTGTATTTGCTTGACGCAATTCAGAGTATTGCTTGGATGTGTTTTGATGCAAGAGTGTCGCGTTGGCGAAGGAGAGCCACACACTCCGTGGTATTGAGTGCTGAACACAATGGACGAAGGATTCACTTGCACCTGGGTTAAGATAAGATCAGATAAGATAAGATTGAGATAGGGTCTAACATGGTCATTACCTGCACCCTGTGTTCCCATGTTGGTCCTGAGTGAAGGTACCTCACTTCGGTGTACCATACTCTGTGGTCATACTCGGCTTTCCATAATGACGATGGAAATGTGCACTTGTTGCTAGCTGGAAATATTAAATGGCACACCTTGATTGCCATTACATATATTATGCAGCCATTGTAAGGATCGACACAGGGTGGACCAATTATTTCCACTTAAACACAAAGACAATGCATCTGCGTTGCTCTTTTCATCCGAGTGCATTAGATGAGAACGTGTCATCGACGCACAGTGCATTGTGGGTAAAGGTAAACCTGCAAATTTTATATTTCAGCCTCCTCACGCAGTCATCAGGTCAATATGCATTTATGGCCATGTGTACATATAAACTAAGTAACAAACAACATCAGCTTTGATTCTCACTTCATCCAAACAGCAACCCATGCATTACGTAATCCAACACAAGGGTATAGCCAACGGGGGCATGTTGTGTGGATATACAGGCTTCTTATGCCATGCCCTGGCGTTTGCAAATGAGACCTTGGTGAGCTGTTATCCATAATTGTCTAATGCGCATAAAGTTGCCGTAAAGTATGGACAGCATATACTTGAGTGTTATGATGAAGCTCAACGCGTTGAGGAATGAAGTCGTGCATTGCAAGTGACATTGGCAGTAGACTTACAGAGTAAAAGTAATTTGGCTAAGTGTCGCGAGATCATATTCAGTGTAGGACGCTGTAAAGTTAGAATAGAGCAATGACAAAGACATATACCATGAATAAATTCATCTCTGCGTTGACTTCTTTGAATTGTCATTGCCGCGAAAGGAACACGTGTCGGATGTTATTTGGTCACGACACACTGAACAACTGACGTCGTTAATAAATCATCCTTCAACTGTTACATTTACAGAAAAAGACGAGCTAAAACGTCACAGAAATAGGAACTAATGATTGCATGGTATCTGCATCGATTCCTTATTTCAATAGGTTACGCTAATTTACGACTGGAAATCTAGCTATAGGTAGTATTGGTTGCATCATTTGTAATTGTGCGTGTGTGTTACATATACTGTATTACGTGTATATTGTGCATGTATACTAAATTAACAAATCGCGGGAGCCGTTTGGTTGAAATGGAATTTAATCATAACACAACAAGAAGCAGCTTCTTGGCTTCAATAAAACAAACAAGCTGCTTCTTTGAGAGCGAGCCAAGCCTAGATGGGTGATGCTCATATGTTACAATGTAATTGATGCCTCTGTCAGATCAATGGTCAGAGCGTCTGTTAATGCCGGCTATCAGAAGACAGCAGACCACTGCGCCAGGCATCAGCAATGAGACGGCCCAATGACGACGCTCTGTCGTGCCCCCTAATGCAAGCTAGCTGGCTCATTAAGACTATTGGGGTTCAGTGCTAAGAATTATATGTAATGGTGTGCACCATAGAACTACTGGAATGCTTATTGGGGAATTCTCAAATTCTCGGTTCAACAACACAGACTGACTTCTCAGTCCAATGATGAGGTCCAGATGAGCTCATTGGCAGCACTCTTGAATGCATGGCTTATTCATCAGAGCTGCTCAACACCATGTCATAGATCGTAATTCAAATGTTCACGCCTCTGTGGAAGCCAAGCATCGGATGACAAACGCGTAAAACTATGCGTTTTTCTGAGTTAACTAAGTGAACTTAAGTCTCTTTTATGTGATAGCCTCTAATGCATGCATAATCGGACACCCTGTGCAATACATTAGTGACATAACCATCAGAGTATCGCCATTTGTTAATATGGGTCACAGTCTCCTAATTATTAATGCCATGTGAATTATGAATCCAAGGAAGATCTTATTCAACCTTTAGACTCGATTTCAGATCGGATATATTGACTTTGTTATTCTCAACATTTTGGTAAACGTGTTGATATTATTATAGGCGATCGTGTACTTAACATCTACTATGGAATCCTAAGAGGCAATATTTACTCAGGGTAACACATACAATCGATATTTGACCATTGTTGTGAGACTTGAGTTCCTCTACTTCGATTCCCGAAGGTAAAAGTTGACAGCAAAGTGTTAGTATAACTGGAAGTGGCCGGTGCAGTAAATGCAATTGAGACTATAAGCGATGAGCAATGGGGTTTTACGGCTCCACCCAACCCATTCGGGTGATACGGGCGCCATAACAGAAGGCCCGGGACCGGAGTTTTCCCCTACTCTAATCCATAAATTCCAAGGGTTCTTTATCCTGCATACCACCAGAGACAGTAGTACACAGCGCCCGCCCTTGTTAGGCAGTTGGGCAGCACTGCAGAGTCTCTGAAGAATCACAATTGTAATTCCCAATCATAACGCCGTGGCCAGATCGGGTCTCGAACTCGGGACCTCGACGCCCACGGTGGGCATAGGATTGCAGACAGCGGTTTAACCCACTGTGTTATTCGGCGCCCTCTTTGAGACTATAAGAGTTGACCAAAAACTGAGCGGTGGTGTGCCATTTCTTATTATAATGTGATTGCTGTGTGAGGGGCCTTGTTGAAGCATCGCCTGCCATTGGCGTGCATCGTTGCACGTGGCTGTCAAGAAGGCGGCCATCAGGGCCAAGGTGTTCAAACAAGAGACAAATGTCAACCGTGCTCAATCGATGGGCGTCGTCACCCATCGGGTATATTTATATAACAGCCCAAACATTGCAGCGCACAACATTAAAATATAGAGGTTTAAAATTGCTGGTGTAATTCTAGGAACATTTTTACACTTGCATTCGTTATGAGCTAGAAAATGATTTGGTTTGGGATACATATATTACATGTATTCTGTCAGCAGTTGTTCTTCAAGGATTACTTTTCAGCTTTGAATTGCGTCATGAGTCATGACAGGTAAGCGACAGATGAAGACAGAAAAATGGTTGGAAAGCAAAAAGAATAAACAGTGATTCAACAGGACAGCCCTAAACTCGTAAAAAAAAAATAATACATCAGTATGCATGAGAGACATGCGCATCGGGTTGTTCTATATTGTGCATACTAATAAATAATAGTAGCATAACTAATAATTATAGTATACAATCTATAGTATATTTATCTTGTGATCCTGCACATTAATAACTGTTGATCTAAAATCATAAAAAAAAGTTTCGGATTCAGTAAGCGACTGCAATTGCGTTGCATGTGATGAGCAATGGACACCCCGGGTTCTCTGAAGCTAAGCGACCCTCACGAAAGCACATTTTCAGTGGTCAGTTAGCACGATTTGTACTTGTCTGTCATCGATATCTTGATCGTGGTCTCCTGTGTGAGCATCCGGAAAGCGCATCTCATGCCTCGTTAACATAAGAGCGACGCTCATTCATCTTCGTCAGGTGTTTGGTTGAGCAGTTAGACATTATCAACCTCTACCTTCCTCAGAGTGGCAAGAAAGATTGTTTTGTAAAAACGAAATATAAAGTAGGTTGTTCTAATTCACATTCGATCTGTAATATGAAATAATATTGTTACGGCCGTTTTGAGACCTTATCAAATGACAGAAAGTTTAAAGACTGCTCAACACTTCTGCTCTTTCGAATACTTTAAGGGCAGTTAGTCATGCAAGTCTATGGAAATCCATGTTAACCGCAGATAATTGTGAATTTTTAGACCAACGTAATTCTTCAGAGCTTGTTCATGAATGTATTTTTATAGTTAAATCATGTTCATGTTCATCAAAACTGCCTCTTACAAACATCCCGCTCCTGTTCATAGATCTGAATTAATTATACCACTCAGCCAATCAGTGTCGCATATAATTAATTAGATTAGATTAGTTAATTAATTAATTTACATTGTGTGTCCGGTCCTTTTCCGTGATATTGCATATATTCCGGGTGTTTAATGGGCCACTTTATAAAATGGGGAACACTGTTTCGAAACAAAATTCAGATATATATGCTATATATAGATATATATGGGATTATGATGCAAATGTGAGCAGAAACTCATTTTGAAACAATCTGTAGGCTAGTGATATAATTCAGGATAAATTGAAATAAGATTTCCCAATTGAGAAGCACAGTTTGAAACGAGAACATTGCGAGAATTACGTCAAATTAATGCAGATCTTTTGTAGCGCTGTTCACTCACGACTCTTCATACCAACATTGAGTGTTTAGTCGATGAAATCGTCGACGGAATGAAATCGAAATGCTTCAAAATGTTTTGATTGAAAGACGTATATATTTCACTTTTGCAATGTGACCAAATAATGTATATACATCATCTATCCTCCAGCATAAGCTGTTCTAACTTTCAGGAAATGCTTTCTTTATATCAATTCATTTTATACAGTGATATATTTGTGAGTTAGCATTTCGTGGATTGCACTCATGATTGAGTTAATTATATGCGTAGCTTTGCAATCGTTCATTTCATGGTGCCTGGAAATTCGTCTGTCTTATGTTGAATTTCATTCATATTCAAAGACGGCATTTCTCATGAATGCATTGTCCGATTAGCACAGATCACTCACTGGGTGTCAGATAAGTGATAAGATCTTCAAACGACAACAGAGAGCTCATTGATATTTCAACACTTTGTCGATTTCACCGTCCTTGCATTCGATGGGCCTATGTCATTACGAACAGAATAATTCATATTTATCACAATCGGCGAATCGTGTATATGTCCGTATCCTTGAAATATGGTCAAAATGACGGTAAGTGAAAACGTGAATGAATCGTGATCACAAAGTTCAGAAGCACTTACCGGTAATTTCAAATGAAAATAAAAGAATAATGAAGAGTAATCGCATTATGAAGATTCCTCGAATTCCGCGCGCTTTACTTCGTCTGGCATCGCGAAAGCGCGCCCTGTTGCTTTTGAAGGAGTCGACTACGGTATTGATTAATACCTTGCAGCGCTGGGGTAATGGAATCGTCGCATTGTCCCCGGTTTAGTCTATCGGACTCCATTGCAATTAGGCACAGGATAGGGGAGGGGGGGTGGGCATGCGCAACCATTGACTGTCGTACTAGGGGTCCGTACAGTTTGTTTAAACATGACGGATTAACATAATTAACTATCATCGTTTTCCTGGAATAGTATCAGAGAAAAATTTGTGCCAAAAATGATTTTGTTTGTTTACAACGCAAAATATTGAAGCATTGGTTCTTTATTTTGTGCATAATTATTGTGTATATCAATTTCCAAACGTTGTTTTAGGAAATTTAAAAAAAAAAAAAAAAAAAAATTCGGAAAAAAAATTCCTATGTATGTTTGTTTGTTTGTTTGTCTGTGTACACTTTTTGGTCAACCGTGTCTCCAAAACTTTCAATTTTCACACATCTATCAAGTGTGACAATATCTATGACCAAAAGTATTTTGTATGTCAAAGGTCAAAGGGCAAGGTCGTAATGACCATAAATAAGTAGGTGACAGGTTTGATTGTCTGTTTGTTTGATTCAATGCATCATTTTCAATGAAATTGAGCTACGTACTTTGTATAGCTTCATTATAGCGTAATAGTCGAAATTGTGAAAATGTGATATTTAAAACTAATGTAACTTATTCATCAAGCACAAAATCACGCTGTAATTCTTAGTGAAATTTATTAATATTATTGTTCTATTAAATTATAATTTTCAATCATGTCATGACAAGGTCAAGGTCGTTATGACGTTTTTTTGCTTTCTTTTTTTTTGCATTTTTTCGCCATATAAGGCATGATATCCATACATTACAGTTAATTTAACACAAAGCATTGTCCTTAGTATCTGGTTGAACTATAGCAATAATTCATTGTGCCCTTTATTTGTGTGACAACCTGTGAATGTCCAAATATGGTAATAACGTAATTTAGCTTATATCTTGTTTTAGGATGGTTAGTTTTGAAATCAAATTACATCAATGTGTAGATATAATGTAGACTAGTATTTATTTAATTGACATATTTGGTGTCAGATCAATATTTTACATGCTATTTTACATTACAGGTTGTTAATGCTTATAATACGTAAACCATTATGATATTCATTCTAAGTGCATTTTAACATCAAATTAATTCATTGTTTGGTTCATTTCCTTCTTTTTTCTTTGTCTAATTACTTTCGAAAAAAATCCTGTTCACGTCTCTGACTGATTTTTTGTTAGATTATTTCAAGAGAAATCATAACGTTCTTATTGAACCCTTAATCAATGATTTCCACTACTAGCCATGTCATAGTAAAGAGGACCTCTGTTCATTTCGTAACCTTTTTAGTTCAAATCGATAATTATAAGCATTCATGGGTTGTATCGAGTTATCTATTTTATAATATGCTCGATCACCTTTAAATTGGTGTTATAAAGCTGAGATGCATACCTTCTTCTGGTACGTACATATACATGTAGTATAATACAATTACATAAACATTCTTACATTATAATAACAAAACACTATTAAATTTAAATTAACGTCAGTTATTTGACCATGTAAAAATAAGGCATTTGATCTGTTTATTTCACCTGCTCTCATGGATCCCACGTAGAATCATTCTTATCAATTATAGAAATAATAATTTCCTAAAGTTCGGCCATGGATCTATTCAGCATGGAATTGATCAGCATGCCTAAAAGTATACAAATGTGGAAAAAATAGTTCTTATAGGCATTTAACCCTAAGATAAAACGTGATACATGTAATTATAACCAACAAAATCAGAGGAAAAAGTTGGAAAAATATGTACATGATGTACTAACTATAGCCAGTACATGA
Organism: Capitella teleta; assembly: GCA_000328365.1. NCBI lineage: Eukaryota > Metazoa > Annelida > Polychaeta > Capitellidae > Capitella > Capitella teleta. Next base: position 114,290 of record KB309138.1, read on the forward strand.
CACAGCTGTCGTATCATACAGAGATGAGCATTAAAGGGAGGAATCATTTTTGGTGCATCAAATAACGAATCAAAGTCCATTTTTAACCAGTCCCATTAAGCACAGAAAACTGCATACGCACAGGCCATCAAATCAAACCGTTCTCACTTCATTTTCCGCCAAACACAATCATTATGAAGCAGTGTGTGCAGGATGGCGGCATTTTCATGTTGAAGTTACACTTGTTGAACATACATAAAGAAGAAACTACCATAATGATAATTAGTACAATGACTGTATATGTTATGAACAATCTTATCGAAGGGTTTTGGCGAATAATAAAATAGTGTATAGTTGATAGTGAAGCAGACCAAACACAGAGCTAAGTGAGACATCAAAATGGTGAGTAAATGCCCGCACTTGCAGCTCTGAGTATGGCTTATTCGAGAGAACAAAAGCAGGGTGTATCACTCTACGACAGTGACTGGCTAAGTGTCGAATCGGCACTTCAGCAGGGCGTTATAGTGTGATTTCTTCAGGTTAAGCGTTATTTCAATAGTTAGATTCACGAGTATTTTAGCTACGACTTTGATAAACCTAATTTCAATGACATAAGGTTTAACTTGTAGCATTCAGCACAATCTGTTAATTCATTTTCACTCACCTCGCCTTGTGCACCATCTTGGGAATTCCGAGTGACGATGAAATCGAGTAAAATGGATGTACCAAAATAGGGGTAAGTTTTCATTGGTGTGTGCCGGTGCTTCTTTTAGTAGCGCCGGAGACCAGTGAAAGTCGCGACTGATTGGGAGGAATCATATCATATTATTAACATCCTTGCACTGAACACTGAATCATAACGTCACAGTCGCGGCTGATTGAAAGGAGGAATCATAACGCATCTCCACAGAATATTCATTTATAAATGGATACAAATGCGACTATTCGTTCGAAGCTGAACATTTTGGCAGAGAATGGCAGAAGCGTTTGAAACAAAGATCCATCACACAACCGCCTACCACCCCTAGAGCAACGGATTGGTCGAACGATTTCATCGCTCATTGAAAGCGACCCTACGAGCCAAGCTGAAGGGACCGGATTGGTGCTCGCAGCTGCCCTGGACCATGTTGGGCTTACGAACGGGTCAGTCTTCCGTCATCCTGGTTTCGCATCATGGCACCCCATCATCGAGAGACCGGCAGCCAACATGACTGCGACACATGCTTTCCTGTGGGTCGACGTTAACTGGAAGACGCTTCAACGTCATTATCAGATCATTAACAGAGACTACAAGACAGTTACATTGATTATCAACAGAAAAGAGAAGACTGTGTCATTGGACACAATTAAACCCGCTTATCTTCCGCCGGAGGATCAAGATGTGGTGTAAAGATCAAGGTGTCCCGTGCTGGGAGGCTGATCAAGTAATATATCGTTTCTCATCTCATATTGTCTCATCTCTGAATTTGTTAATGCTCTTTTCACTGTCTGTCAGTAAATCAATAGCCATATCAACCCTATATAAACTCATATACCTCTTTAATAAAACATATAGTGTTCAGCTCGACACATGTGTCCGTGTCGCCTCCTTACGACTCCTTATAACCTAATAAACCAAAGAAAATAATATTCTTGACTAAAGAGCAGTGCTTTAATTGAGCTCTTTGTATGATATTGCACCATACAAAATGATTTATTTACTTATTCAATTGGTGTTTGTTTTAGTAAAAAATGTTCTCACTAGAACTCTTTTTTTTTTCTTTTGTAAATGTTTATTTTTCTTGGTTTCACATCCTTGTTGTGTGTAGTAAATAAATATTATTAATGTGTGAAAATAAATAAATAGCTCAGCGGAGCCAGCGACGAATTTCTTGTGAAGCACACAAACATGGAATCTTTAGCTTTTATTCTCGTTGCCTTGGCGACTGGCGCACGATGCCAAGCAACGTGGAAGGAGAGTCCGCTGACGGATACGCAATCTGCACTGCGAATATCACAATTGTAGTCAGATTTGAGAGAGCAAACCAAAAAGATTGATCTTCTTCTCCAGGAACGTAGAGCAGCACTGGACGAACAGCAGCAGCATAATTCACAGCCATATCCTACAGGTAACTTGCTCGTTGCTTTTCTTTCTCACATTTGTCGTTATTACATGGGTGAACAATACCAAATGAACATTACATCAGGCTCAAAAGAAAACCACGTCAGTAGAGAACATCATTCAGATTAGTATCGGTTAGTTGGGACTGCAGCCACGACTTTGTATTCTTCGTGAGAGAGAACAGTACCTCACAACAATACGTGCTGTCAGACATTGCTGCAAATGCGATTCAATGGTGTGACATATGCTGGAAAACAGTATCGGCTTGATGATAAAGCAACACGATGTGCAATTATAAATGCCAGGATGATCAGCTGCATAACTGATGACAGGAGTAGACCGCGGGTTTGGATAATTCCGAGGAGAAAACGACGATTGTAGTGACTCCTCATCTGCATTGATATCCAGACACAGATGAATAATCCCAAAAGTGATCCAGAAAAACAAGGGTGACGTCTGTTTACTCCATAGTGAATTTAATGTTACCTGATACCATGAGAACAATTTACAACGATGAATCAACAAGTGTGACTAAAGGACTCAATTGACAGAAATAAAGGGCTTATGACCTGATCTTGATTATTTTTCAGCCTCCATCCATGCACCATCGACCTTACTAGGCAAAGGTGGTTTGGTTTACAGATTCTAGAAAGTTGATAAACGGATCTGGGACTCCCTCGTCCAAAGTTTTAGCAGATGAGACGAGATTGTCTTGGGAACTAGTTAAGGCAAGATCAAAGATGTGGCCATTTATACGAGTTATCTGTTTAATGTGTTGCATGAGGTTGAATGTATATATAACGATGCAATACACGTTACACAAATTCGTTATATCATGAATTTATTGCAAGGAAACAGTGCCTTATATCTGATGGTTTTGAGTTGGTAATGAGCGATGAGTTGAGTCGTTACAATAGTCCCCCCCAGAAACCTCAGTTCATTAAGAGCCGGGTGGGTGGGCGGGATGTTCGGCCTGAGCGCGTAACAGTATGGTTTGCAGCATCCGACTCGTCCAGATACGCTGGCTTCAACCGGTCGATGGCCACCTAGTCTGGTTTCCCATTGATGTTTATCTTGTATGATTTGTCTTCTCTTTGAATTATCTCGTAAGGTCCTTTGTATGGCGGTATCAGAGGCGCCCTGATGGCATCGTTCCGGATGAACACAAACTAAGCGTCGATGAGCTGACGAGGTACTCTGACTGGGCGATAGTTTTTTTTTGTTTGGGTATATGGTCTGAATGACCCCTCGACCCGCCGGAGTTTTCTAGGTTTTCAACACCCAGCATATTATCGTCTGAAGGGAAGAATTCTCCTGGTACAACCAAATTTTCGCCGTATACCATTTCTGCCGATGAGACACGGAGTCTTTCCCTTGGCATGGTTCGCAGGCCTAGAAGAACCGAAGAGAGGTGTGAGATCCAGTTATTTCCCGCGCATCGAGCCATCAGAGCAGCTTTCAAACTTCGATGTGCGCGCTCAACCATTCCATTGGATTGAGGTTTGTATGATGTGGTGGTGTGTACCTCCATGCCGAGGAGACGTCCCAATGACTGCCATAACTCTGAGACAAACTGCTTTCCCCGGTCGGAAGTTACGTGATCGGGGACTCCGAAACGAGATACCCATCCGTGGAGGAGAGCAAAGGCACAATCTCTAGTTGTTGCCTCGCCAAGGGGTATGGCCTCGAGCCATCGAGTTGATCGGTCGACAATGGTGAATAGGTACCTCATTCCCTCGCATCGGGAGAGTATCACCAGGTCGACGTGGATGTGGCCAAACCGACGGCGAGGTTCATGAAAATGACCTATGCCACTGTCACAATGTCTCGTAATTTTTGCCTTCTGGCACGACACACATGTTCTCGTCCAGGAGCGTACGTCTCGGCGAACGCCGTCCCACACGAACTTATCACAGACGAGTTTCACCGATGAGCGAATGGAGGGATGTGAAGGTGCGTGAACGGCATTAAACACCAGGCGACGAAATGCAGTGGGCACCAAAGGACGAGGGCGGCCGGTGCTGACGTCACACCACAGGGTGTTCTCACCGAATGCCACGAGCTCCAATTTCAGTTTTGAGGATGGTCGGGCGACGGCGTCTTCAGCATGCTTCTCTTGTTCGGCAGCCATAGCTTTGTAATCCACCCCGAGCTGCACTTGGCTCATTTCAATCCGTGATAGACAGTCTGCAGCCTTGTTATCGGCGCCAGGCACATACTCCACGGTACAATTCATTTCAGAGATTGTCGAGAGGTGTCTCTGCTGGCGGCCCGACCATGTATCACTGGCCTTCACTAATGCCGCAACCAATGGTTTGTGGTCTGTTTTGAGGATAAATTCACTGCCATCGAGCCAATGTTTGAAATGACGAATGGAGAGGAATGCGGCCAAAAGTTCGCGATCAAAGGTACTGTATTTCCTCTCTGCCGGTCGCAATTTCTTACTGAAGAAGGCGATTGGGGAGGGAGGGGAGTCTGTGTCCTTGCGTTGCTGCAACACACCTCCAACGGCGACGTCACTGGCATCACATGCCAGTTCTAGTAGAACTTTGGGATCGGGATAAGTCAGTAAACTGGCATTAGCTTCTTTGCTGCGCTTCTTTGCTGGCGACGAAAGCATGCTCGTGGGCTGCGGTCCATTCGAAGTCTTTTTCCTGGCCAGCTGTGATCTCATAAAGTGGGCGTAATATCTCTGCTGCTTTTGGCACGAAGCGGTGATAGTAGTGAATCATTCCCGTGAATTCCTGAACTTGTTTCACAGAAGACGGTTTGGGAAATTCTCGCACGGCAGAGACCTTCTTATCCAGCGGCGTGATTCCCTGTGCTGTGACTCGATGTCCCAAGAAGTCCACTTCCGGCGCTCCGAACAAACATTTGTCTGTCCTAGCCACAAGGCCATTCCTTTGCATGAGATCCAAAACGTGGCGCACATGCTGCTGGTGGTCTTGAGGGTTGGGGCTGAATATCAAGATGTCGTCGATGTAGACTGTGACAAATGGCAGGTTTCCAAATATTTGATCCATCAACCGTTGGAATGTTGCCCCGGCATTTCGCAGACCAAAGGGGGTATAGCAGAACACAAAGGATCCAAATGGAGTTATGATGGCAGTCTTTGACGCGTCTTCAGGTTTCACTGGTATTTGGAAATATCCTTTCAGCAAGTCTATCTTTGAGAATACTTTTGCTCCGTGCAAGACATTTGTCAGGTCTGCAATGTTAGGAACCGGGTAGCGATCAGGCTCCGTCTGTGCGTTCAGCAATCTGTAATCACCACATGGCCGGAAGCTTCCGTCGGCCTTTGTGACCATGTGAAGCGGAGCACCCCAAGGGCTGCCTTCCCGTTTACAGATCCCCATTTTGACCATATCTGCAAAATACTGCTTGGCTGTTTCGAGTTTCTGGGGCGTGAGGCGACGGAACTTTTGATGAGTTGGTCGACCTGTTGTTTTGATGTGATGGGATACACCATGTTTCGCGGCCTTCCCGATGATTTGCGTAAGTTCTGGCTTGAATACTGCCGGAAATTCTTTAGCGAGTTGCGAGTAAGGAGACGACACACAACTGATGGCTACAGGAACGTCTGTTGGTACCGTTTGCACCGAGATAACTTGGAATGTTTGCGAATCCAGAAGGCGACGGTTGGAGGTGTCGACCAACAAGTTGTTGGCGGACAGGAAATCAGCTCCCAGCAGTGACCGATTCACATCAGCCACAATGAAACGCCACGAGTAGCGATGTCCATTGAAACTGACCGGAATAGTGCGAGAGCCATAGGTGTTGATGCGGCTGCCATTGGCAGCAATGAGCGATACTGTGCTGTTAGAAGGGAAAGAACGATCAGATGGCGATGCGGAAAACACAGAGACGAGAGCGCCGGTGTCAACGAGAAAGTTTTCGCCAGATATCTCGTCCTTCAGCATAAATCCCTTGTATACGGCGTTGGTGGAGGAAGAGGAGGCGCGGGCCACCATCATCGGCGGCCCGCGGGATCGTTTGTTTGTCCAACGAGGACCATCCCGGAATGCACTTCTCCAAACCGGAAATGG
>KB309148.1:28935-82270 GCA_000328365.1 Capitella teleta
AGGCGTGACGTCAGCAGCTGTGATGAAACACCGAGTTCCCCATCTGTTACAATGGGCCTCGTCATATCAGCGTGTCCTGCGACTAAACCCTTGGATATTTTTTTATTTTCTTTTCGGAAATAGATAGAATAATCATTTTGCCACCAGTCAGGCGCGAAAAAAAAATATTTTTCGCTATTTTTCTTATTTTAACAAGCGATTTTCTAGGACACCTACCATGTTTCTCATCCTGAAACAGTAAAAAGGTCAGCCAGAGTGCACCACGCATGCGCTTTCGTTTCGTAAACAACAAAGATGTCCTTTTATGGCGAAGATGCTCTGCTCTGATTGGCTGAAATCGATAGCTTCACGAGGGGAACGGAACCAATCAGCCATCAGCCAAACCAAGCCATCAGCTGACGTTTGCCTCCTATACTTCGCAATGGAAGCCATTCTCCCATAGGCGCAATGCTAACCCCGATATTCGGAATGCATTATTTCCTTACGCTTGCATCCAGGCAGGGTGTTTTTGGCACGGAATGCTATCAATTGGTGCTATGAGTCAATGGAACATTACTTAAAATTTAGTTCCCCATCCCTTTAAGTTAATCTACACGCGAAAATGAATGGAGAAAAAGCTCCAATTAAGGTGTACTTGCTTCAGCTGATAACTAATGAGTGAGGGCGCTCTGTCTTAGTTATTTTCCTCGCAAAAATGGTCATTACGCCAGCCTCAAACCCACACAAACTAATCTCAATGTATTATGCAATACAACTGCGGTGTATGGAACGCTTTCCATTTGAATCATAAAATACGCAAATCATATAAATTTGTCAAACGCATTAACATTTGACTATAAAAATCAGATTAACCTAAGAGAAGGGAAATAAAATGAGATTTGGTACAATTGCCTTAATTTCCTTGCCTGTCCCTTAACTGGAATTGTAGGGATGAGGAGGTGAGCTGTGTTTCACCACTGACCAAACGACCCTCCATCCCTTCCGGTCAGCTGCTGTGCCTCTTTCCATCTCCGCCCAGTTCATTTTTGAATGTTGTCTGCACATCTCCTCTGATCAGCCTTCCTTTCCTTCTTCTCATTCAACAATTCCTTGTCGGATTGTTCTTGTGAGATCTTTTGATCTTGTAATATAGCCGAACCATTTAAATTTGTCTTTCTTACTATTGTAAGGAGCTCGTTATGATCGCATTCGAAATTTTACGAACTATGATCAGTAGAATATGACTTATATGCAGAATGCGAATGAACTGCTTAAGAGAGGAAATTATAAATACATGTAGAACGCAACGAGCAAATGATGAATAGAATGCAATGGCAAAGCAGTGATGCATGATTACAATAAATAGTGCCTGTTTCCTTCATCAAAAGCTACACGCAATAACGAACCAAGGACGAGTCCCGATCTTGTGGTGATACCAGGGAGGCTGCTAGATGGAGACTGTGTGGTCGCGTCTGACTGATCGTTGAGGTCAGGGCTGGTGGCTGGTGACAGATTCTCGTTGGACAAGTCAGGGGAAACGGTGGTACGAGCAGACGGTCTCTCAGCTGCTGACGATGCCACTCATCGCGGGCGGATGTCTTACTGGTTACGTCTTACTAATCGATCGCTGTTGTCTTCCTTCACCCACCAGGAGGGTGGAGAGTCAACAGGACGCATTACTGTCCCTTGGTGCCATTTTCTGGTGATAGGATGCTGCACCCATACTGGTTGATCAGTAGCAAGTGACGTCTGCTTGTAGGTTGCTTCAGATGGGCAGCTCTCTTCTCACTGAGGAGGGTCATCTGCTCGGTGTTGAGGGTAGAGTGGGAACGTAGTGGGCCTAGACGGGAATTTATTCTTCTTCCGAACATCAATTGAGCTGATCCTGGTAGAGTGTCCGTGATGGGCGTGTCATAATAGGCGATCAGACCGAGAGTGAAATCTGCTTCGTTCTTGCATTTGTCCATGAGCTGGCCCAGTGTTCGGTTGGCTCTCTCTACCCGACCGTTACTCTCATGGTAGTGCGGACTGCTGGTGATGTGCTCTATCTCCATCAGTTTGCAGAAGTCAGCAAAGGCTCCAGAAGAGAAGCACGGTCCGTTGTCGGTTAACAGACTCAGCCAACCCAAATTTCTGGAAGTTTCTCTCGAGTACTGCAATGACAGCAGTAGTTGTTTGTGAAGAGAGCAGTAGTTGTTTGTGAAGAGAGCCAGTAGTTGTTTGTGAAGAGAGCAGTAGTTGTTTGTGAAGAGAGCAGTAGTTGTTTGTGAAGAGAGCAGTAGTTGTTTGTGAAGAGAGCAGTAGTTGTTTGTGAAGAGAGCAGTAGTTGTTTGTGAAGAGAGCAGTAGTTGTTTGTGAAGATAACCGATCGACCATGATGTAACCTGAGTAAAAGTCAATGGCTACCAGGAAGCTGTGACCTTTCCTCTCTTTGATGTCGGCAGCAACAATCTGCATTGGCCTGGACGCCTGTAGCTGCCGCTCGGGTGTTCTTGGCTGTGTCCCGGCATTTGTTTGGCATTCTTTGCATGATTCGATAGCCCCTGTAATATCACTTTGGATGCCGGGCCAGTATACGGTCTGACGAGCACGTTGGAGAGTTGAGGTGAGTCCTTGGTGCGCGTCGTGGAGTCGCTGGAGAGTGTCATCACGAAGGGTTGCGGAGATGACTACACGCTGACCTTTGATAACGAGGCCGTCGATGATCCCAAGCTCATCACGCATTGGCCAGTTTCTCGGAGTGATAGCGGTATGTCTTGCATACTGCACGGCCAACCTCGAATGATAAGGTCCAATAGTATGCCGAGATCCGGGTCGTTCTTGGTCGCTTCTTGTAACGTTTGCAGTCGGTTTGGCCGAATGTGCAAGACTTGAGCGATGCTGACGTCCAGTCCCGGAACGGCTGGCGCTGGATCTCTCCTGGGATCAATCAGCCTTGAAAGCGTGTCTGAAACTAGCACTCTATTAGCTCCAACATATCGAATGTCAACATCATACGTTCTCAGCATCAGCAGCATGCGCTGCAGGCGAGGAGGAGCCTGAGAGATTGGCCTTTTGATGATCGCAGCCAGGGAGTTGTGGTCAGTATGCACTGTCACCTTGTTTCCTAATGTGTACACATAGAGTCGCTCACAGGCAAAAACGACTGCTAGAAGCTCTCTCTCTCGATGCTTGAGTAGTCTGCTTCTGCTGGTGTCAAGGCTTTGCTGAGGAAACGCACGGGCTTTCCATCTTGGATGAGCACAGCTCAGAGTCCTTTCAATGACGCATCTGTCTCAATGGTGATGGCTTTTGTCGGATCGTAGTGTACCAGCGTGATGTCTCTTGCATGATCCTCTTGAGGGCGCTGAATTCTTGCTGCATGTCGGGAGTCCATATGAAGTGCACACCTTTCTTCAGAAGGCCACGCATGGCGTTTGTGTGCTGGGAGAGATTCGGAATGAAAGTAGACAGGAAGTTGACCGTGCCCAGCAGGCTCTGGAGCTCTTGTTTGTCCTTTGGGGCGACAAGGGAGACTATTGCTTCCACTTTCTTGGAATCTGGCTTTACACCGCAAGGCGTTATGATGCGTCCAAAGTACTCAATGGAGCTCTTCTTGATGGTGCATTTATCAGGGTAAAACTTGATCCCAGCCTTCTTGGCTGCCTCAACTGTTTCCAGCAGATGGAGGTCATGGCGTTCCTCTGACGAACCCTGCACCTTGACATCGTCTGCACAAGGAAATGTGCCTGGAATTCCCGGAAAGGCTTGATCCATTCTCTGGCAGAATATTTCTGATGAAACTGACAATTCAAAAGGGAACCGCTGGAAACAATACTTTTTGAAGGGTGTGTTGAAAGCAGTGAGGAGCTGACTCACTGGCCCCAACTTCTGCGTCCAATATCCACTCTTTGCATCCAAAGTGGAGAAGACTGTTCCCTGACGGAAGCTATGCTGAACATCTTCCCAGGAGGCAGTATGATGTACGGACCGGATGAGGTATTTGTTCAGATTTCGCGGGTCGAGACAAACCCGTAGGTTGCCGTTTTTCTTGATGACGGTAACTAGGTTATGAACCCAGTCTGTTGTTTCAGGGCAGGGTCGGATGATGCCTTCTTGCTCCATTTTGTCAAGCTCATCTTTCAGCTTTGGGAGAATGCTCTGTGGGACCGCGCGAGGAGCCAACTGTACCAGTCTGGCATCTTCTGAAAGTGTCATATCCACTTCTCCATCAAAGAGTCCCACCGAGCGTCAAACATTGTAAGGAAGATCAACTTGAGGTCTTGTAGTGTATCACCGGTCTGCTTGCCCAAAGGGAGATGTTTCTTCCATTTTTGCTTTATTGGCGCGTATTCCATGCTTGATTCCTCTGGGATGTGGCACTGCCTTCAAAATTCATGAAACCTGGCGCTGATAGCACGTCGCGCCATCGTGATGGGTTGAAATTTCTTGCAGAAAGGAAGTCCGAGAATTAGTTCACGGCCGTGCTTGGTGACGTAGAAGTCAGCGTCCTCTTCTCTGTTGTTGCAAGTAACTCGTGCAAGCACAGTGCCTTGGTTGCCTAGATTTGTACCAGATTGTCGGATTTCGATTGATGACAACATCGCCATAGGCACACAGGATGTCATTGCTCCAGTGTCTACTTTGCCTTCTAGCTCGTAGCTACTGCCGGATGAGTGAAACGTCACCTGGGCCAGGACCTCTCTAGGATTGTTGAGCTGCATAGAGTCGTTATGTCTTTTCCCTTAGACATCATTTTCTGTTTACATGACTGGTTGGCACAGCCATGGATCAGCTTATCAGCGATTAGAAAATTTGTGCCGTTCGGGAATTGGGCTTGTTTGTATAGGTCACCGAGTCTTGCGAAGTACGTTGCGTGTTTTCAGTCGGTAGCTGCGCGATGCTGTAGAATTGCTCCCTTGCTTCCCTATATATATACAACGTTTCGTGTGTGACACAACGGGACAGTTCCTCGAGGAGGGCGCTTGGTGTAGCAACATCTAGGTTGGGTTGCTCCCGTTGCCTGGCCTCAATCAGGGACTCTGCATGAGCACCTGCCCAAATGAAGATATGGTTTATCTTCACGGCGTTGATTTTGGACGCTAGGGGTCCTTGGATGATCCTCGTGACCTCATTCTGCCATAGTTGAAACTGTGAGTATGCTTTGCTTGACCGCCAGTCCACCTTCGTTTGCGGCACGTAGAGGCAATTGTCCATGATTCGTTGATGGTCGTCGTAATTTTCAGGCAAATGGAATGCACAGACGACCCTCAGAACGCGTTGAAAGTCGGTGTCGCCATGTTCAAGTTGTGAAAGAAGAAGAGGTTCAATTCAAATGCTAACGATTTAATTTCAGTGTAGACTTATATGCAGAATGCGAATGAACTGCTTAACAGAGGAAATTATAAATAGAATGCAATGAGCAAATGATGAATAGAATGCAATGGCAAAACAGTGATGCATGATTACAATAAATAGTACATACTTCCAGCAATTTACTCGTGTATACACATATCGTTGACAGCTTCCTTTACATTGGATATTGGATACTTTTGGTCAGTACAGCAATCAATTTATGAGAAACAAATTGATGGTCATGAAATTAAAAGGAAAGATAATCGATGCAGCCATTTGACTATCAATGATATAGTAATTACGGAGCCATCGTAACATGAAAACTAACAAACCATGAAGAGAAAACACCATAGAAATGACCAAAATAAGTATGGAAAGATGTATATTAAACTTAAAGAGGACCTGTGTTTGTTGTTTTGAACTAGAAACTGATGATAGAGGATGCATCCCACAAGGCAAATACACCTTTTGCTTGTTATTAAACAATACGCTTGCTGTGAGCTAATTCCTAGATACAAGAATTTGAGAGGTTTAAAATCTCGCTTTTTTTTTCGCGTTCGATTTCAGACTGTGGTGACGCGATAAAAGTAATTATTCTATATTTAACAATGGGAGCCATCGAGTGAGCAGATCTTTCAGCAGTTCTCATAAAAAAAATCTCGCACTCATCTCGTTTCAAGCTATTCTGCCTGAGCAAGAAAGTCGTATTTTAATTTGTCTTGAATATTATTTCAATTTGTCTTGAATATTATTTCAATTTGTCTTGAATATTATCCACAGTTGACCGAATTTTTTTTTAAAATTGGTCTCTCGTCACTCCAAAAGACCGGAAAGATCGATCTAAAAAGGTTCCGAGATGAACAGAGGTTCTCTATTAAGCAAATAGCCAAAATCAAGAATGAAGTAATAAGATAAAATATGAAGAAAACCAAGGAAAATACGAAATCAAAGACGAAAACACAAGAAGAAACAAAACTGGCAATAAAGTGACCAAAAAGTCAACGACTCATTCCACCAAATTCATCGTTCGTGGAGCTATAACTTCTTATCGTATGTCATGCATGCACTAGCCGCATCGTATCCCAATTAAGACACGTTTACGACCGAACAAAGCAATGAAGCCGTTTGTAAATCCTCCATGCACCCTCAGCGATTGCTAAAGCACACTCTTGTGGCTGCCGGACCTCGCATTTGACAGCTCCAGTGCCATGACCAAATCTGCGAGCTTTATGCTGCACTGGTATATAGTGCCGCATGGCATTGGGAGTGCTGACATTTAGCTGCAACGGAGTGCGTCTTCTCACAGCGTTGCTTGAGGTATACCCAAAGCGCTCAGACTGACGGCTGATTATGGCCCACAGCTGTGAAACTTCCTTGGAGATTATCATTTGACTGTGTTCTTCAGGATAATCAAGCAATCAACATGATTAGCATTCTCGTCTTGTGTTTTGCAGGTAAGGTTCACGAGGTGGGCAGGGAATCATTTGAAATATAAAATACAGAAAATTGATCTAACGTTGTTTTGAAATTGGGTTGTGTAACACTGTTGAAATTAAATTTGTTATTGCCTTGGATGTTAATAGATTTTTCCCGTTTTTTGCTTTTTTCCTCTCCTTTCGGAGTTCGTGATGTTAATAGGTCTTCCCATTCTTTTTGCTTCCTTCTTTCGGAAGTTTTTTTTTTCTTTCAGAATTTTCATTAACAAAATTTCTGTGATAAATTGGCACAATTCCTTGGCATTTTTTTGCCTCATGAGATTTGTTTATCGTGAAATCTGGGCTACTAAAACCAAAATATTTTCAATTCCATAAAATTAATGGAGCAGTTAAATTGCTCACCCCTTTTCAAAGGACTACAATTTGAACTGATCCATATCACATATGCACTGTAATTAAAACTTTGATACTTTTTTGATTCGTATAAAACGCATTTTCCAATATAGACTCCGTGCGTGACATGCAGCATGATAACGAACTAAAAGATGAACATGAAGGTTTTCTTAAAACATGGCCCAGCAAGTTGAACATCACGTTATTCTATTTTTATTGCATTCATAATATAATTGAGATAAAAATGGAATTGTATCAGACATTAGTCAAAAGACTTTGGTTGTCTTTAAATAACGTGAAGATAAAAGTTATAGAAGAATGGTTATGCAAATTGCCAAACTAATGAAGACAACATTTTGCACGCTAAGTGCAATATTGTCGTGTTATTCCGGATGGTTTGTTATGCAGATATAATATTATCCCTTTGTATGTTTAACTTGCAGTCATACTTAAATGTCGATTGTGTTGTTCAATTCCTTCCATCGGATATTATCAGTATAAATTTAGCCTCTGTCGTCCATTGAATGTATTCCCACAAGTTGTCACGCTTTATAAAAAGTAAAACTGCGTGGAGATGTAGGATATGTGTCGGGGCGATATTCAATATCCGTAAACACCTCACATTTATAGCCTTAAATTCAGACATACGTCATTTATAATTCAATCACCTGTAAGCCTTGCTACTTATTTCCCATATTAACTCATTCGCACTATTGCAGCACCTATCCCCTATTGTAATTCTTATCACACGTTCTGCTCACAAATTCATCCAACCCGATAGGCTTCAATCCCCAACCGCCTTACATTCCACGGTGCTTCTTACAACATAAGACAGGCCTTCCATTGAGTTATGCTGCTTGCTTCGCATGATGATGTTATTGGCCTTGGGATATACTCTGCAATCACCCAGCTACAACTCTTCTGCACCTCACTGATATGATTACTGCCCAATTCTCCGTCGCAGTTTCCTTCATTACATGTGTCCTGATTGAAGACACATTCTTCTGTTCCACGAAATGTGAAATGAAAACATACCAGTAACAACTCTTGCTCGAGGATCGACATTACAAGAACAGGGGAGGTTGTAATTCAGCTCATAGTGCATTGCCTTCAACGCAGCACGCAGGGTCTCATCAATCCTGTGGCCAATCGCTGCAATAGCTTTCAACAGCTCCACATAAACCATAGTGTGTCCTAAACAGCGTAACATTTGCACAGCTTTATTGTTTTGTGATTTTATTGGCAGTTTTTACATCCAGGGGCTTCGATTTTTATGTCAATGATCAGCAAAGACTATTTTTTTCCGCAGTTCATTTTTTTATCAATAGAAACATCAAAAAATACATATATGTGTCATTACAGGTACCTTGATGAACTACGCACTGGGCAACGAATGCAATTACACGGCATTAGCGCAATGCTGGGCACCATTAGCCGGACTCGTTGACCCTCACCAGTTGCTATTCCCCGTGTTTAATGATGGTGCTTTGGAGCAGTTTTGCAGGTGAAGATTTCCATTTCTTTTATGCCAAGAATAATCAACTACGAAGAAATGATCAGCCCTGAAATGAAGTGGCCATGACACAAATCATCTTAATAGCTTTGCCTTCCATTGTGAGACTTGGCTTAAATCCAACTAAACAAGGTCGTGCGTACTATATATAATTATATGAAAGAATGACCGTGAGAGTGGATCTAGTTTTGCTGCCGACTTTGTATTCAAATTAATTGTTTGTCATAAAGGGTTGTTATGCCACGCCCCCCAGCCCCCCCCCCCCCCCCCGTATATAGGGAATTAGTCTTTTGACGTCAAACACCAAAAGAGAGTTTTTCCCTGAATTGGGGTAAATGAGAAGTAGGGTCCTGCTGTCGGGTAGCGATGCTTCGTGCAATATAAGCCAAAGAATTGTTCGCATCTAGTCCACTCGGAACGCCACGCCCATGTGATATAACCAAGCACTAATCTTATGAACACTAGATGCAAGTGATGCACTCGACTTCAGTAATCAACGCTTCCTAATCAAAGCCCTGCAAATGCGATAATCACGGATAAGAATTTTGGCTTATTTGTTCTTCTAAACAAAATTGTGAGGCGCACGGTGACCCATTAGTGGTATATTAAGCATCACTTGATGACCATTTTGTTTGTACCTGGAAATCCTAAGTTCTTCAACACATAATTGGTAGGCACACGGTGACCCATTTATGGTAATAAGCATCTCTGAATGACCATAATTATGATTATATAGGACACTTTTTACCTGGAAATCGTACGCTTAATCTTAATTCGTATATTATCTTACATCCGGAACAGAGTAGTTTGGTCAGAAAAAAAAACGATGAAATAATATATGATTGATTATAAATACAAATTTAATGGCAAGCAAATTTGATTTAATAGAGTACCTATTGGCTATCGAGTCTGTTTGATTGCACTCCTATGCCGACTGTGGAGGTCGATTTGCAGAGTTCGAGACCCGATTGGCCGAAGAACGTTGTAATCGTGAAAAGTAATTGTGATTCATTATAATTACACATCTTCTGACGCTTTGTACTACTGTATGATTGTAGGCAGTGTAAGAACCCTGTAAAAGTACCGACAAGAGCCGGAGAAACTCCGATCTCTGGATTCCAGCGTCCCTATGAGCCGAACGGTTTGGGTGGAGCTGCAAAATCCAATCATGTCTGACGTCGCCATATGATGCAAAATTAATAGCATGTAAAGAAAATTCGAAAAAAAACTCTATATTACCCTTTTCATCTTACACCTGAGATGGGGTAGAATTACCCCGCAACCGAAACATTCTAAATTACTTTTAATGTATCGTATTGAAAAATAGAAGAGAAATCGATATTGTAATTGTTTAGTAATTTTATAGTTCGCGATAATATCAGTGAATATGAAATGATCGCCATCTGCTTTGATCACGTAAGATAAACGTTGTTTTCTATATTGTGACTGTAAAAGGACACATAGCAATTATCGTTATCTCATTTCCACAAGGTACAAACTCGAAAACGCGCGAGAAGTACGAAACAATATCGACTTAGAGATGTCGCTCTTTTGAGTTAGCAATGTTGTTTGCGTGGAAGCGAGTTAATAAATAAATTATTTCCTTAGTTATGCGAAGCAGATAGCTAAGTCGTGCGTAAGTGTTGTATCATAGCTAGATCTTAACTCTTAAGGGAATAAGATGGCAATATAATTATTTTCTACATGTCCTATCTTGGCCGCCGTAGATTTCAAAATTTATAGTCATTATCAATGTTTAATTTAGTTATTTTTAAGTTGTCATACGACTGATGGGACATTGTAGCGTTGATAGCAACCAAGACAATGCTAATATTAAATTATGCATTCAAGACGGTTTATTGTCTCATTTAAGCAGGCTGAGAATTTGAAGCGAGTAATGTAAGATAATATAATGATGTTAGTAAGGGCACTCTGTTTCAATAACCTATTTCGATTGTTACCAACCGATGGGAGAAGTTTGAGGCCAGTGTGCCTTCTCGTGAGTTTAAAATCTAAATACATAAAATGCAGGTAAAAGCAAATGAGTATATGCATATCCCAATAGTGATCGCTCAAAGCAACCAGTGGCGCCATCCGCCAGTGAAAGACGAAGTGAGTGACGCCTGAACTAGAATATCTTCTCATGTCTCTGAGCTCCACGTTTCCCTGATCGTTCTGCTTAAGAGGCAAACGTGATCATCCGCAGAAAATACTCTTCACTGCAAAATTAGAGAGAGATGGATCTCGGATACACACCGGAAGGTAGCTGATAATCATGTATCTTTCCTAATCCCTGCACAGATATCTGTTTACGCCTTGCCGGCATACTCTAATTAAGGGATTTAATGCTTAGTGACTAAGCATAACATCATGGCTTCAGCCTCAGCTGTCAGCCTGAAACCTGCATGGATCACTGCTGTGCGGCGACACTTCTGCTCTGATTTCACAAAATCGGTGGAGTTGGCCTTAATTCTTTGTCTCAAAGTTCTTTGGTGAATGTCGGTTTTCTTTGTTAGTTGGCGGGAAGAACGATTCTTATAATCCTTAAATAAATGAGTATCTGTTTACAGAGCTCTCTTCATAGCAATAATTATGGCATTTCCAATTCCAAGAAAAAAACACTGGCTGGAAAGTCATGATTCATGATTTTTTTGTGCCTACAACCATCTTCCTCGTAATAAATGTAAGCTATCAAACATCGCACTAAACAAACAAAAGAAAACCACCCTCAGATTTTCTAGGGAGTTGATCACATATCTTATCAAGTTATCATAGCCAGTATGTGTAACTCCGGTGCCGCATTTCAGCTCATACGACCAAGCCCTCATCTGCAATCGTCCTTTGGAGCAGAACTGCCTCAACCAAGACAGACATCTCACTGAAGGTATACAATTAGCCGCCAGGTACCTCTGTGGAGAAGGCTTTGAAAGTAGGTCACTCTGACGCAATTTGTTTCTGCCGTCTACGCATAAATTTTTCACCCCCAGTCTACCGAGACACGCGCCACTGCTTTGCTAAAGCTGAGCTTCTGACTTCAGTGTCTGCATGCAATGACAGCTACATGAATGCGATGTCATCACTTCCGCACAGAAGTGGATCGTTTCAGGAGAAGACAAAACTCGTTTGCAGGTAAGCAGATGCAGAATGCAAACCTGGAATAACTGTTGCGCTTTAATATCCCCCCTCCCCTGGGTATGCATCAGCACGACTGAAAGCCATAAGACCATCGATGACAATTCTAGCGAAACAATTAGGGCGGCTGAGCCCTATTTGTTGTTTGCATCTTTGTTACCCATAATGCATCGCTATCGATCGCTTCACGAAGGAGATTGTTCTGATTGGTGTCTGATTGTTTAGCTGCAAAGCCACGAACGTGTAAATGCAGATTAAACGATGACACGCAACCCAATCGCGCACCTGTACACGGTAGACATTCCACAGGTATGCTGCAACCAATTAGTTTGCAAAGGCAGTTATAATGAGCAACACATTCGGGACTTTGTCACAAAAGGTACACAAAAGAGTTCCAATTAGAACGCCATAAAGCAGACTTGATTTGAAACCCTGATTCCACCTTACACATAAAGGCTGCAATGTGCATTTGACGTGAACCCTGCGCACCTGCGTGGCATCAATGGGAAAAATATTAAAACAAAGCAGCTATTGAAACTGACGTATAATCAATATTCATATAACAACCTTATGCGCCCTTAATGTCCTTAGATTTCAAATATCAGTTGCATGCATTCTATCAAAAGTGAGACATGAAATGTGATTTTCTGAATTAAGTAATGCTCCATTACGTTTTACATTTAAAAAAATGCATGTATAGTAATGTGCTAAGTGCAATATTATAAAGAGGGTCATACTTATGTTTGATAGAATTCTGTAAGGGGCGGTTGCATGCAATCTAATTTTGTGTCACTATAAAGTATTTCATTGTGGATGAGGATGTATTTAACGCACATGTATTAATTTTAATATGATAATGTATTACTATATCCCCTATTCTCTTTATCTCTTTCCTATGCAAGTTTATAATATATTCATATATTTTTGCATAAATTTTCTTTTATAGCTTGCGAAAAAGTGGAAAACACAGTCAGAAGGAATTCCGAGTTACTTTTTTCGGAAGAAATAGATTTTAGCGTAAAGGGAGACCATAGCCGTTGAGTAATTATTGAACATGAAATAGTAATCAAACAAAAGTAATCAGCTAGTTACGGAGAATGAATAAATGATTTGCCCTGTCGGCTAATGTGTGGGGATGTTCAAATAACCCTACATTGAATCCAAACTGATCGGGTTTGACCCCACACCCGATCACATGTACATGTAATGTGTAGGCCTTGATCATTTCACGATACTTAATTTCCCAGGATGTCTTCATTTCTTACAGGTTTATGAAAGACATCGTGTCCTGTGTTGGCGAAGCAACCCGTCGAGTTTGTTCAGAGGAAGCCGCCAAATGGATTTCAACCCTGAAAGAAATTTTAATGCAACCTGCACATCACAAGATACGCTGTCATGAACGTTTAGGTATATATCAAAACTTTGCTTCTATTCACAAATTCATTTTGCATGGATTGTGATGTCTCGTGAAATTCACGATCAATTTTGCAACATGTCTCACTGTCTGGCTATACTGTCACTGCAAAGCATATCAATGTAGTTGAGAGATTGTGACTCAGCATAAAATTTTCACAAACATTCATAATGTTACTAGGAGAAGTGCGAATAACAGGTTTAGGAATGCTAACAAAACTCGGTCAATCAATATGGTATACTATACAAGTACTCGTGGCGCACTAACAACAATAAATATCACCCCATTTGATGAATTTTCGTTAATATCGAAAAGAAATCTCGATTGGACCAACCCAAAGATCGATCGACCAAGCAATAGTACCATAGGGAGTGCTGCAAATGATCTTTGTCTTTTAGCTACCCAGTCACGATTTGCGAACAATGGTTTCTAAACCAGTTCGAAATGTTTGACGAGTACATTAACAGGTGCTACAACGCTATAATCAGGTTTTGGGTCAATCTCTTTACGAAATCTAATTATTTGGGGTCTCAATCCCGTGAATACAGCCGAGATCCAAGGATCAAAGGAAGGCGCCGCACCTGTTACTCTTAAAAATTCAGAAGGCCATACATCAGGTGGATGCTCTTTCATCACTATATATAAAGCACTATACTAAGACATCTGACAATTTGCTATCAATTATGCATGCATAATAGCCTACATATATGATATAAGCCTACAAATTAATATCTGTGATTTCTCTTGCAGTTCGACCCGAATCAAAGCGCTCGATTATCGTCGGGATCAGCATTGGAGCGTGTTTAGGATTCCTGTCGCTTATCTTAGTGGTGCTATTGTTGTGTCGTAAACAAATGACAGCCTACACCAAAGCCTCAAAATGGCTGAGCACTAAGTCGCGAAATACGTCACTGGGCCCAGGGAGGCCTTACAGCAATGGTGGCCCCTCAGTGACCAGTGCTGGAGGGGCTTCAACAGCCCCTCTGCTCCTTGATATTAGCCCCAAGAAAGCAGGACCGAATACAAAGGTAGACTACTCACAATTGAGGGACGTTGATTCACGGTGTAGTATTCAAATGGAGCAGTCGGTCGCAACTGCAGCGGCCCGGTGAGGCGGATGATGCGAGCCACGATTCTTGATTTACTGATGAGGAACATTTTACCTATGGAGGTCCTCCTCACATTGGGATCACTGTCCTGAGCTAATGTGATTGTCGGTGACAGTCTGCGGTTGTGTTCTTTGTGTATTATTGTATCACATTTATTCACTTGTGATCTTCTGTTCTGTGCATTGTATATATTAATTGACACGTGCGTTCACCCCTATGTCCATTGCGTAGATGTTTTAATAAATGATGAATTATCTTTACGGGAACACGTTGATTTTTTTTTTTTTTTTTTTTTTTTTTCACGAAGATTCGGCTGATATAGGCTGATCCATCGCATTAATCTTGGGGCAGGCACTCACTGCCACAGCCTTGGAGTGAAGTCACTGCACTTACGCATAATCGACACTCAATTATGGCAGGGCACTTCGATCTAAGTCAGAGTTAGGTGAATATAATTTTAAAAAAAAATTACGTTAAATTCGTCACAATGACATTAGGGTGATGCTGACCTTCTTCTATACACTGCACTTCATAATAAGATTAGCGACACCATGTTATAGCAATATTCACTACTAACATATGAGTATTATTCTCAAAATCGCCTTCTGTAGGGATGGCTCACGACGAAGTATGGATGGTACAAGCAGTTAAGTATAATATATGCACGATATAGCACCAGTCTTTTTTACTGGCACGTGTCATAAACCCTTCAAAAGCAGAGCTCTGAGTGATTAAAGATCAGTTTTCCAAGAGCGCAGAACTCCGGACGTCAGTCCGTTTGCTGCATGTCAGTTCAACCCGGCAAGCGACATGCACCTCTGAGTAACGCTCAACTTTGGATAAAGTACTTCGAAGGTGAAACATTAACATGCCATATTCATTAGTCACTGTGTAATTAGTGTATTTGCCTCGATTTTTAACCCGGACTGAAATTCCCCATTGAGGCAGTTCCTGAATGCCCAGCTTTTTTTTTAATTAGGTTCACGTAGGTCCGATCTTCATATGCGCACCCCTGAAGAAGTAGCACAATCGATATTGTGCTAAGACTATAACTTCAGT
Organism: Capitella teleta; assembly: GCA_000328365.1. NCBI lineage: Eukaryota > Metazoa > Annelida > Polychaeta > Capitellidae > Capitella > Capitella teleta. Next base: position 44,305 of record KB309148.1, read on the forward strand.
TTCTTCGAGGAATCGCGTGGGAATAATGATTCCGTTTTCAGCGAACGGGCGCAATAAGGACGTGTATCATAGACGCTAATGAGTAATTAGGCAGAGGCTAACAAGTATAGCCAAACCAGTCAAAACAATCAGGTTAATTATAGTATGGGGCGGTGTATAAATATACAATATATTAATTAATAGCAACGTGTAGATGAAAGTCCTCGGGTTTTTTAGTGTCAAGTATGATTGTTACTGTAATATGTCTCACTCCATCCACAGCATTACAAGTAACAGGCAAAACAAATAGAGTAGGCCTACATTTTAAACCCAGACAACATCTCGGGCGAGTTTGTGAAGGCCTGTGAATTAAAGATCAGAATTCATAATTGTGATGCCATAAGTTGATGCCATAATTTGGCATCCACTGTTCTCTTTGCCTCTTATCACTATTCATTTTGATAAAAATAACATGCTCAATTATCGATTGGACCATTTTCTCTTGAAAATAATGATAAAATGCATCATATTTTCTGTCTTTAGTCGGATTACTTTGTTTCCGACTTCGTTTAATCGCCTGATTCACACTACTACTTCACGACGCACACAGGATCCCACATGCATTCATTACATTCAAATTATTGTCAATCCACTTAAATACTACAAATAATTCAAATTACGTAGGCCTACAATTAACTATTGCCTCGATTGGGATTAACGCTATTAATTATATTAATTATAATTAATTATAAAGCTCACAAAGACCTAAAACAATGATGATTGTCGTTTGAAATCAGCGTTGTATCTTACATTATCAATGCAAATAGTGGACATTTTATATTCACCGATATGATTGCGAATTAAAAGTACTACCAGTAAACAATTCCTCCTCTTATTTTACGACAAAAATAATGAGAGTAAGCTGCGATCAGCTGAGGACTATCACGGTACATTAAAGCACAATAAGTACATAACAAATAAGCTCAATTGTGTTTGTGACGCGTTCAAGATTGAATATTGGGAAGGTGCATTTCCATTCCATTTCAAGGTAGTTATAGAACGGTGTTGCTTCACATTAATTTTGTCGGCTACACTGAATGTTGGGTGCTATCAATTCTGTTGTTACATCATATGACTTGAAATTAAATTTTTTAAATGATCTTATTATATCTTTAAAGTCTTAATTAGCTTAGCTCGTTTTCCTAGCAGAGGCAATAATTTAACAGATGTGAGATTAGGTTTAAGATTTCTTAGTAAAACGCACCACTTCCCCTTGCCAGCCGGAAGCGAATCAAATAATGCTTCAATCTGCAAGATGAGCGCTTGCCTTTTGATCCAATCCTCTCGTCGTGTTGAGGATCCAATAAATGCCAGCCGTAAGCGCTTAATAAACAGAGCCTCTTCTTCTCCTTTCGCTCATTCTAAAAGATCAAGAAAAAATCAAGATTTCGTCACTAATCTAAATTCGTCTTAAATGGTCTTCTTAGAGATTGGCTTATGGTTTTTTTTTTCTGTAGTTCAAACAGGGCACACCAAATCAAATGCATCGTCGTTATATCCCATAAGAGAGCAATGATCGAGACCTCTATACCCAAATTCAACAACTGTCATGCATGGCTGTAGTAGGTATTTGATGATATATTAATAATGCAGATGACTCGCTTTGTTGAATATCGTGAGATAATCTCTCAATTTCTCTATCTTAGGTATCAGTAATATTATAACGAGGTGACTCGGCTTACAGTAATAATTTTCCGAAAACCCCCGACGAACTGGCGGTCAATCCAAATCTCATCCCAATGGTCACGTATCCCCCATCGCGTAATCATCGTAATGCATGCTACGTACTTTATATATCAACCCCTGGTCACGCCAACATAATACTATACCAAATGTCCAACCAATGAGTTCTGGACAGAATGCCACGCAGCCTTCTCTGGACTTTTGCTTTTATCGCCTTTAATGGTTTGCCATAATGTGCACGGAAAGAGAAGAGGTTATAAACGGCAGTCAACTGTCAACAAAAGCGGAGGCATTAGTTTAATCCATTGTCAGACGCTTCTATATTTGGACATCATATTAGACAGAGGAAGAACTTCTTGACCTATTACAACGTGGCCATTGAAGGACAGTACCCAAGGATAACAGCAAATATAACCTGTCGCTATACGGTGTCCTTATATGAGGTGATGCCTACAGCTGCTATTTCTCAATGACACAAACAAATGAATTGCATCCTGGTGCGTAGCTGTACTTGGAAGTAATTGAGGTAATTGAGACGCAGTGCCACGGGAGAATACATTGCCACACATAGGACACTGACACGCAAAAAATGTCGAAACCATTATCTGAACTCGAGTAATTACGTCGTTCATCTTAATGGAGCATAAAACAGGCTTCAATCACAATGAAACATAAAATGTTGACGATTTGATTGCTGTTTCAATGGTTATGGGATAGCCTTCAGGGATGAATGCAATCTGTGTTCTTCAAGAGCGATCATAATAAAAAATAAATAAAAAAATAAGAAAAATTCTGGTGCAATTGTTGGTTAACAGATCGGTGCGATTGCGAAGAACAGAGCTGCGTCTGAACTGTGTAGTATGCTCATGTTCATTTTGGCTCATATTATTTTGAGATTCCAATGCCGAGATCTAACGTTGAACCGTTTTTATGTTGCACCATTTCGAATCCCATGACGAACCTAACCGCTTGTCCGACTCTGATTATAAAATAGCGAAAGGGTATGACGCAATGATTAGAGGCGCCGACATCATGATGATCAATGTCCAAAGGGTTAAAGGAGACGTCATTTGTTGATCAGACAGCCACACCCGTAGCAGCAATATCAGTGCAGATCCCACACACACAGTTTGAACTACGCTTTAGATGTTGCTCGTGGTGGTGGCTGGCAGAGGAACACAGTTTTATACTGTTATTTTACTGCTACAATTAGGCTTTTGACGGTGCTAGAAGCAATCTCAGCCGGGCTCCCAAAGGAGCCGCGCAAAAGACTGTTTGTTAGCATGTATTGCTACAAGAAATTTGTGCACACTGATATGTAATTGCGTACTGTCCATTAAATGGTCGATATGAGAAACCTTTGTACTGTCGAAATAACCTTCAGGATCCCAGATTACCCAAGATTACTTTAGTAATCACGAGTCGATGGTGGAGGTGAGGACAGATGGCCATGGATATGCATACAGTTATAGGTGGAGCGGGGCATTTCGCCCACACTTTAAATATAGATAGATACAAAGACTACCCGGGATAAACCTGGCGTAATTTAGCTGTTCCATTTAACCCTCTCTGCAAAAGATCAGAATTTCTTATAATAAAGACCCCACTCTAACTACCAGTGTGGCCCATTACAGTAACAGTACGCACATAGTACGTGGTTATATACTGGCGCCCGTATCATCCGATCGGATTGGGTGGAGCCGTAAAACCCCATCACTCACTCACGTGGTTATATACATGAGTCTTTATTGACATTAATCATAAATACGTAAAATTTGATGGAATAACTAGTCAAGGGAACGCTGGAAGCAACCTGCTTTCAGTTTTACAAATTGCCCCTGTTCTCAATCTTCTTTAAAGTGTCAGACATACATGGGGGAATTATCGGGGGCTTATCTGATAGCAAGTCGGTAGTCTACTTCGTTGTCTTATCTGAAGGAAGCAATTTGTTCCCCGAATGAAAACGAAGTATCCACTACCCTGGATCCTTTCTTGGGGGCCTCGTGCAACCAAGAAGCTCATTTTATTAAGACCAAACTCCTTGTAATAGATTAGGCTCAACCCTTGGGATGATTGCTGCACTATAATACAATTTTATCAGCAGTAAAACATGTATATGACTAATATCAAACGGTCGGTTGAGACAGGTGCCAAATCACAAGCCAGTGTTACTATAATGAACGCAAAAAAAAAAAAAAAAAAAAAAAAAATCATAAGGCGTCTACAAAATTATAATACGAGGGTTGTTCGAAAAGTTCTCGGCCTAACATAGAACGTGCAATACCAGAGTCTTGAAATTTGGTAATTAGACAGAGCAAATATTTACAAAAGCAAAGGATATTATTCATCTGGCATAAAGAATTTTGGATTGAGTGTTCTTCTACCGATATCACTGCCAAGCCTCATTTTGTGTACCAAAAGTTTCATTTTTTTTGCATCTCATAACACTTTTTCTCAACATCTCTGATCGCTGATTTAATTTTTACACACTGCGTGTCTATTGCATGGCTTTGCTGTGATAACAATTTGAAGGAATTCTGGAATCAGTTATCTTAGTTAACACGGGAGTTGCGCTGGAAAGGTGTATCAATATATATCCGCAAATTTTGATAATTCAATCAATGAGGCAGGCGCTATTTAGAATAAATAATCTCGCAGCATTTGGTGTTTATTTTTTTCTATAATGTAGAAAATAAATGTGCTTCGGTCATCTGTTGCTGCCTTACAATTCTGCCTATCTAGTAATTTACTTTATTATATTTCGCTATACATGTATGTCTCCGAAGTCAAATTATTAACCCTACCCATATATTTCTGCTGTCTACCAGCGCTCGACATTTCTGGGCCTCATTTGACTATGTTATAATAATTTCATAATAATTTCACAGAACTCACTCATTTTAGATTGCTTTGATGCGTCTATAAATAGAACATCGCAAATTTTGGTCAATGATTAATAATCTATTTTTTATCTTAAGGGCTAATCAATATACATGCCAATTTTCAAATTAATATGAATACGCGTTCTATGTTAGGTCGAGAACTTTTCGAACAACCCTCATGGTACATACATTAAAATGATCAAGTGTATTACGCATTCAATGAATTATTGCAATATGCATGGATGTACATAATTATGCCCTACATGTTTTATACACGATATTCTATCCAAAGAAGGAGTCCAGAGTTACCTGCTTTGGTCTTTTCTGTGTCAAAATGAGCGGCCATTTCGATAACAATGCTGAGCAGTCGGAGGCATGCGTTTTGCGCGAAGTAAGCTTTCAAGGTGGGCGAGGGCTTCCTGGGCACGGGAATGACGGACACGTGGTGGAAGCGTTCTTTGATCTGCTTTGATCTCCTCATTAATAAAATCATAATCTTTCATGTTCCTAACTGACATCAGCAATAGGCTAGCCAGCGACCATCGCCCGCTCACATCAAAGCGTTAGGCAATCGTTTATGTTTTCAAGTGGAGACGGAGCGTAAGGAGGAGCTACTTGACTCGTGACTCGAGTGGGCTAGAGATCCTAAAATAATTCTTATTAGAGGATCTATAGAGTGAGCAAACCAGGAATAATTGAATTGGTCCTTATATACAGGGTCAAGGGTCAATTAGTACTGCTAATGAGTAGCATTGATTTTCGCTGGCCGTGTTGTACGGGTGGTCGATGAATATACAGAGCCATTTACTCATTTACATGTTAAGTAGGTCGGGTAGATTATAGGGTGGTCCCAAAGGTAGTCATTAGCACATGTATTACTGTACTTAAACTATTAATATTTAATTAATTACCGCTTTGTAAAGATTATAAGAGTTTCACAAACATCAAATTACTATTATTGCACCTCCCTGTAAGTAGTCTTGAATCTATTTCTGAACATTTTTGGGGATTCTTTCTTGATGGAAGCATCCGGATTTGGAATGTAGTGAGATTCGTATTCCAGTCTTCTTATATCCTAGTTTTATGTGATCGGCATGAGACTGAAATGAAACCCTGCCATCGGTGATAACGGGTGATGGACAACATAGTCATGCTTGTGCCTCACTTAAATCATTTATAATTCGTTGTGCCTTATAATAAACCGTCCCATAGATAAGAAGGATCTAAAAAGCAAGTAATAAAATTCTTGCTAAAGTAATATAATTCTGTGTTTTTTAACCCAAAAAAAATTGTCATTTCAACTCTACAAAGTTGCCAATTTTTTTATTCCCGTAATACACAAACAAATGCATGAGGGAAATGTAAGGAATGGCACATGCCAAAGGTTAAGGTCAATCTTTATGTTTCATGCATCTCACAATTATGCTCGATGAACTAATAACACGACGACGTTCGGATAGAGGCCCTGATGGATGGCCGAACGGCACGAGCATCCTTCATGACGCTGCCTTGGACGAAATCAGACGTGAACAGAACGGACAACTGTGGTCACGCAGCAGACAAATGAACGCTTTAAGCATCGCGATCCATTTATACCCATGATTTACGCGTGTACGCCCTGATTACCTTCTATAATTGTAACCTGCACGAAACACGGTTCGTGTTATCAAACTTCTCATTATTTATCGAATTTATCATTATTTATTATTTAACCAATAAAAAAAGTAGAATCTGTACAGCGTTCTCTCACTAAATATGTTTTAAATTCCTATGAGATTTCTTATCTTCAACGTTGCACCGATTTAAACATATTACCACTCTGCTTTAGGAGAGAGAGATCAATGACCTTTTATTCCTTCTTTTTTTTTTAATTATACACGGTTTAATTCACGTAGATTTTAGTTCTGAAATCGCTTTTAACAACTCGTCACGTGACCTCCGTTCTACAAATGATAAATTTTTATCTGCACAATCTGTCCGCACGGAATGTTTTAAATCATCATATTTTAATCGCATTGTGATTGTGAGACTATGGAATATTTTACCTCCGACATTCGCCAGTGTACCCCTTTTAAAAATTTTAAACAGAAAGTGACTTTATTTTACGTTGATAAACTTGCCAATTTTAATGTCGATCAATTCTGTACATGGACATCGACTGTTTTTACTCTTGTCGCCGTCAATTTAAAGGCATTGCCTGTTATGTCGTGCGTTTGCATGTTTTTATTATTCTATAACCTAACACTCATCTCTGATACAGGGACTAGGGCCAATAGGATATTTATAGAACCGCTGTTTTGGGCAGTACTGGGACTAATCCCTAGCTCGTAAAATTCTTTCAAGATTCGCGAGAACTAATCCCAATTGATACAATTTTTAAGAGAGGCCCTCCCATCGAATGGAAATGGACAATTTTAAAGAAAAGAGTATAATAATCCAATCACAATAAGCAGCCACTGACCGCCTATTTGATGCATCGTGCACCAATTGGACTAAATGAATGTGCAATCATTTGCTGTGCTGATTGAGTAAATAATGGCAGGACGCTTGGGAAATAAGATCTCTAATTTACATTGTACCTGAATTCCCCACCCTGTTTCATTTTATATGTATCAGAAGACATGTTTCGGCCTGCATTCCTGGAGATTTCTGTTCCATTGAGACCGCAAACCTTTTATCCGCAGACCTTTGATACCCGAAGCTACTCGTGTCTCTTGCCACTGGCTCGCATTGGGCAGTCAATTCCATGTGCACACAGTGGGTGTGCCAAAGGGTGCAGCGGGTAAATGTTAAGAGTATCTCCAATCAAGCTCCATTGAAATCAAATGTTTGTGGTGAAGATACAATTCAAATCGGTAGAAACGACATACGGGGCGAGGCATTCATTCTCAGACTTGCAGTGTTGTAAACACCACTGACTAATACCTCGTCCTCGTGGACCGGGGATTTGGCGCCATAGAAATGCGCTCACTCCTTGAGACCTTGGACTCACTGATCAATCGATCGAGGGCCCAGTGAGTAAACAGAGGACTGCGAGTCAATTTGACCGCGTGCCTACTAGGTTGGATTATCCCAGCAGACGCAAACCATTGCGTAATATCAAATTTCATAATAATTATATGCACACCTGTGAAGATGTGATGCCATACAACGGAATTTCTTCTTGTGTTCGTTGGTCTTACTTTCATTCTCTGCCTGTTGCAACTTCATCTTAATGTCCCTCGATTGAATATACATGTACAGGCTGTGGTTTCTACATATACAATAAGAGCAGGGGGGATTCTGGGGAAGCAAAAGTTTTCAGCTTAACCTATCTTGCATCAGGTTCAAACCAATCAGTTTTATTTATACATATATATTTTATGTTTCTTTTTCTGTCATATTGCATGTATATGCAAAATAAATATTATATTATATACATTTTGATGATTGATCGAATGATCGATTAACAAGGTGCGCCGTAACTGCATGTATACTTTTAGTTACCTGCATATTAGTTTATTAAATTTGGATGAAGATAAAATATACATGAGGCAGTGCTAGATTGTCTAAATCTGTGCCTAATTCATATGCGTGGGTGAATCTCTGTCATCGGCTATTTAAGAGATATAATCCAGTCAATTTGAGATAAAAAGTTCCACGTGACGCCCTAAAGGTTGTCATGGCAACCTGCACTCGTTGATAGCATAAAAATGCAACCCTTTCATGAGAAGGCTTTGAAATTAGGCTACCCCCTTTCTACCTATTATTTTATTAATGTAGCTGTTCTCAATTCACCCATTTGGCCTCAGATTTTCCGATTCGTAGTTCAGATAACTCAACCGATACATCGAAATCTATCAGTGTTATTTTTCACTTCTACCCACCAGGATCCGTTTTCTATGCTTTCATAGAATTGCTCGCTAAATTGCTGACTTCTGCGAAGGTTATCAAAACCAGTTCCAAGTTTAAGTACTCATCATTTGCAGGATTCATGTGTGTCTCCATTTCGAGGAGATGACATCCCATATTTCAGCACTGATTGCTTCAACGTAAGAGCATGCCATTTTTTCAATTCCAAAGAAAAGCATCTCTACCAGGATTCATCGGTTGAACTGATGAAACCCCTGAGATTTCGAAGATCAATCGAGGTTTTTGAATCGTGAGAACCCTCCGAGATCACTCCGTTTCAACAGAACCCCTTCTATGCTATAGAGCATTACTTAAGAAACACACTTCAACCTTAGTGAAACGTGTGTCCGGCTATTAAACACGAAAGGCGAGCTTATCATGGTTGGCTGGGCACACCAAACTGACTGTATGATATTCGCATGTTTCTGGATCTTGCAGTGGAACGCTTAATCAACTGCTTGAATGACTGATTTATTTATATGTGCGTGTCTTATGACAAGAGGCCTTGATGGAAATGACGGTTCGTTTGCCCTTACACTCAGGTTTCACAAATAGGATTTGTCAGGGAAAGAGAACAGTTTATTATACGCAAGGGCGATCTGCACCATGCACGGTCTCATTTGGTTATCTGCTCTGCGCGAGACCGTCGCCCGGTTAGATTGCCGTTTGTTTCGGGTTTTCAAACGCACAAAAAGGCATTCGGAGAATTCATCAGCTGGAGAAGACAAGGGAGAATAAAGGAAGCTTCTTTTAGTTGCATTTGCATCTAATTCTTGGATGCGTAGTCAATTCGCGGTGAAATTTCTTGGAATGGATTTGTGCAAGCTGTTGAGGAAATCGTGCAAGCAAGAGTGCGTGTGCAATATAGTTAGTGGATTGACTCATTTCGATCAGCATTTATGTGTTATAAAGCAGAGGGCTTGATCTTCCAATTACCGTCAGTTAGTAATTCAGTATACTTAGGGTCAAAATAAACGCCCATAATTGTATTATAGAGTCACATTAAATGTCAGATTACTATATTAAGAGATCCACTCTTATTCAGATCGATCCTACATCAAATTACTAACAGATACCCCGCCCGACAACCCAACACGATGCAGAACAGCGATGCACAGCGGCAATCAGGTGCAATTGATATTGCGATTGTAATTACGAAGATTCTCGTCATTTAACTCCTCGATAGGGCACTTCATATCAACCCGGGTACATATTTGGGTTCTTGGTTTGTCCCCAAATCATTGTTTGCAGCATGAGAGGTGTTGCATCATTTTGATAATCCGTCACTAGGTGAGACAAGATGTAAAGGAAAAATTGAGCAAACTGTTAGATCATTCAATGTTAACTTATATAAGCTTCCTGGTCGCAATAAACAGCACTATGTTTTGCTAAATAAGGAGTAGCATTATTAGCGACTAATTGTTGCACTACTCGTAGTAATAATTATCATATGATGGTCCATTTATTGGAGTGCAGTTGCATAATACGTTCACGTGAATATCGGACAGTTGTACAATTATATCATTACACACGGAAGTCATTAACGATGAATGAAGTATTCATAGTGAGAGACAATAATTATACAGAATTGTGTCACTTCAGTGAATCTGCCAGTCAATTAGCCTTGCGTATTTGAATGACTTATAACGAATAAAGCATGCAAAAGACTCACCTGAGCAAGAGTTACAAGTATCTCGGATCTGTTAATTTCACTCTGCACTCCTTTCGTGGTTGACGACATTGTCGATAATTATGGCGATGTGGTATGAAAAATAACCATCGCTTTATAAAATTATAAAATTATATCTTCTTTTTCAGGGCAAGCCTCACTTTTCCACTAAATTTTCAATTGTTTCGACTTGTTTCTGTTCTTCATTTGCTAAAGATCACTCAAAATTCTGGCCCATAGCATTTCAGGCTTGTTTTGTTTACATTTGGTAACATTTAAAATCGTCACGTGTTATGTAAGACCATTTGTATGTATTTTTCTAACAATTTCGGAGAAATAAATCATTAGACAGAAAATATATTATTAGGGGTCCACGAAGGGTTCATGAGATCCGAATTATATATGCTAGTACGTAAGCCTTCTGGGAGAATTTGAGTCCTCTTTTTCCCCACGAAAACCCCATGTATAGGCCTAGACTATAAATACCAATTCCACTGAGCATGCGCTCGCGGGGACTTGTGGGATAGGTGGCAGCACATGCGCCACCGCGTATAATGTTGTTCAATGTTGTAGATTATCAACGCCAATGAAAACTCAAAAAAAAAAAAAATATATCGTTCAAGCTACCTATATAACGCCACAACACTTTCTCTTGCTTTCTGCTTGTCGCATGCATACGTGTAGGCCTATATATACGTGTACGAGTTGTGCGCCACGCAAATAATCAATTACTAACAATGATGAGAACCTTGAAAGGCGCATGTTTTAAGAGGTCTATAAGCCTATATATATTCTTTATTATACAAAAAGGGAGTATACATTTCCTCATAGTGGCCCAAAAGTAGTCTGTCTACTTCGTGTTAAAGACAAAACTTTGAAATTTGCTAAAATTTATCAATTATTAAAAACCATATAACTACCTGGTATGGACTGACTAAGTTATTTTGCGCCCATTTACGCAACGAATCAGATATAAAGTCAATTTTGAATGAGGGTGGAGGGGGGGGGGGGGTACATTTAAATGCGAGTGGTGTGTGACCGCGACGGGTTTCTTTCACCGCAAACCCCATAACGCACTGCAAAAAGCGTTATGATTATTTGGTGGTTGAATCTATTCGCATTTCTCAGCAATCATCATGGAAGTGGCACATGATCCTGGAACTGCCAGATTTGGCAATTTTATAAATTACTACTCGTTTAACCCGCCAAATAACAGGCTGGAGTTGATAGGAGAGGATTTTCTGAAATTTTTAGAAGCTGATTATTCTGAATTGGACTGTATTCATTGCCTGGACATCGGCTGCAACAGTGGTGTACGTTGTAACGTTATGATGCTTTAGATTACTAGTTGTGTAACACAGGCCGACGACAGGGTGCTTCTGAAGTAACTCAGCCTTTATGAAATATTAAAGCCGGAAACATCTACTTTCGCCTCGGGTTATTTTTTTATTTTTTTTTAGTCAGCATGCTTGTAACTAGTCTCGTTTCCAAAACTCCATTCGCCAACTAGCCCACTCGCTGTATAGCAGAGATAAATCTACAGTTAGCTCCTCAGAGACAGAGGGGTGAGAGGTTGTGGCTATCCTATTATAGAGGAAGTATCATACGTATACACTGTATATATAATATGGTATACTTGTGCATTGACTATCAAATGAATAAGAACTTAATATCATTATTATTCTTTCCTCTGCAGGATCTAACAACAGCACTCTACGAGAAGCTCTCCTCAACAGTACGTGTTAAATTCCTTGGTGTGGAGCTAGACACCACGCTGGTTGAGCGATGCCACGCCTCAAATCGTTATCCAGGCGAGATCTCATACCAGAAAGCTGACCTCACATCTGCCGCCGATCGTCAAGACGTTATCTCGGAATACCTTCGAAAGCATGCGATCGACCGTTTCCACGTCGTGTGCTGTTTCTCTGTGACCATGTGGGTGCATCTGAACAACGGTGATGCAATCTTCAGGGAATTCTTGAGTTATGTAGCGAAATTATCACTAAATTTATTACTGGAGCCACAACCATGGAAGTGCTATCGAAATGCTGTTCGCCGGATGAAGAGAAGTCAGTGCGAGCCTTTTGAGCACTTTGAGAAATTACAGTGGAGGACTGAGGTTGAGAAGTGCATCGAAGGGTTTTTGACAGAGAATTGTGCGATGGACATAAAGACGTCATATGGACACACAAAATGGCAAAGACCTGTGACTTGGTTGTGCAGCAAATAAATGAATTCATTCTCTTTTCATTTCATCTCTGACTTTCTTACTACCAGCATTTTATTCACTCATAAACCAACCTATTCTTCTGCCATTATACCAGTATATTTCTTGAAGAGTTTGTAAAAATTATCACTAGGTAGTACTCCTATAATGTTCATGTAATGTTAGTAGTTTTTTTCAGCACGGTTCAAGAATGTTATTACTTTAAATGTATGTAATGTTCAGGGTGCATTGGCTTATGTAATTATGTAATGTAGCAATAGTCCATGGCGAAGACTATGGAAACTTAGCTGGCATAGGGTTACAAAAGTTCTCTTGTTTGCAGCTACTCGGTTGTTGTAAGAACAACATGTATAAATCCTGCTCAGAATTGAATGCGCCTTCCTTGAATACAATTATGAGTATGATTATGCTAATCTGACATGTATTCCTGAACCATGCCACCAACCACGTGCAGCAAGCTCTTCATTATTTAGGCAAGCATATTCACAGGCAGATTAGCAGTGGTCTGTGAGGTAATAATTTCGGGAGCTAGAGGGCATGAGAAGAAATAGCTCCAGACAGACGTGTTGCATAACAAGATGGTCTGCACATTTGCCAAGAGAGCCAACAGCAGATGAGAATGGCCTGCCTCTTGCTTTGGCGCCAGGCACATTTGCAGCCATGGCCTACTGCGAATGGACGGGGGAGATCTTCAAGGATCATTTCGAGGAAGGTAGGAAGCTAATAAATAATTATTGTAAATCAATCATGTATTGAAGATCTGATTAAAATGATTGTATGCACGACTCAGTATGTATAGGCTAATGTTCACATCACCAGAATATGTGAATAACAATAATCCATTCTTGTGGCCACGCACATTTTAAGTTTGAATTACATCTGTGATATATTGGTGGCAATCAGAGATCAAGTGAAATCCAGATTTGCTCTCAAATGCAGGTTGCTACAAATGCAAGCAGTGTGGACAAGCCCTGTTTTCCAGCGGCACTAAATACGCCCATGACTCCCCTTGGCCGGCTTTCACTGAATGCATTCAGCCAGGTTCCATTGTGAAAGTGGACGAAGGGCCAAACCTGCTGAAGGTTAAAATTACGTGCAATTAACTTAATGAACGTTCTTCAAGGTTTTATAATTTCAAGGTTCGCTGTAGCCGTTGCAATGCCGGTCTTGGGCATGAGTTTGTTGGAGGTGGCCCCACCAAGAACACCTCCAGGTTCTGAATTTCAAGCGGAGCTCTTGAGTTTGTTCCTCTGGCTGGTTTGTTTTCTTGTTGTTATTCTTTATTATTCATTGTACATACATACAATTCATTCATGCATGATTTATCATTAATCTGATTGTTTCTATGGCAACAGAGAATATTGCAAGGCAAAGGGACGTGGCGTGTTCACCTCTCCTTGCTCTGCTCACGATTGTCCATAATTCATTATTTCAGATTCAAGCAGCAAAAAGTGACGAACATGATGAACAGTATGGAAAAAAAGACTGAATGAAGTTTGTTGGTTAAACCCTATTCACAGGTCATCAATAAACGAATGCTGTAGTCTTGGCGATTATGATTTTCAGTCCTTTTCAGAAAATTCAATTATGTATCTCATATTATGAAGTGAGATTGATGAATTCAAATTTAATGTTTATTTAGTCACGACACATTTTATATGCAATTATAGAGAGACCAACGAAAAACACACAACACCACAGTCATACGAATACAATCAACTTTCCAAAACTGAAACATATTCCGTCAGCTTGTTCATTTGCTGTTCGCTCGGCATAATTGTCTCCTCAGGTTTATCTGAAAAAGAAAAGGAAATAATGGTTAGCTAAACAAAACACAGTTATGATATTAACCCATGCAGTGTACAGAGAGGGATGATTGTCAATGGAGAATGAATAAATAATGGCAGAGGGAGCAGGTGTTCATCAATACAAATTTACGACTCAGTGAGACAACTCCTAAGATTGTGCTCTAAACCTTGTGGCATCGAAGTGATAATTAAACCAGTAATTAGATAATAAATGATGACTGCCAAACACAGAATGCACTCACCAATTTTCTTGGGTGTAATCATGCGTGAGTGTGGATCAGCCGTCCACCCCATCTCCACGACAACTGCATACAAATCACAATAAACAACACATCACACACATCACTCCACAGCTAACCATCAACGGTTTCATTGACCGGGAGACCCGCATAAGCAGCACACTCATCCGCTTTGATTGACGAATACGCCTGAGCGACCAACATCAAAGCCCGTTTCCTAGTTGCCTCTGAAAAGAGAGATACCATGAGCTGTTATTTGACCTCTGCTGTGGGGATTACGGTACCTGTGATGGCTTCAATGATGGGCTTCATCGGTTCACTCCATTCTTGTTTCAAGTTTTCATATATTTTGGGGAAATCTCGTTGCCACATGTTCTGTCCGATGGCCCAGATCAGCGCCAACTCGACGTTCGCCTGGATTATAAAATACAGACTCAGATAATATTAGATGAAACATCAAAGAACAAACACACCGTTTTGATTGATTGTGGAATTCTTTTCCAAAGAAATTTGGCATTCACTCTGTAATGATAGAGAGGTGAATATTTGACTGAAATGATTGCAATGATCCTTGACTTACACATCATTTTGCAACAGGTACAAGGCCAGCAGCTGACCATAAACCTGTGCTGAGGCCACACCTCCCGCAGACTGAAAAGAACAATATCACGGAATCGATTATTTTTCTGTTGAAACTTGAAATACATGGTAATAATATACATGTAATACTTTTTTTGGTTTGCAACTTAAGAGGGAAATATTCAGACAATCATTTGTAGTATATAAAATAAACCATTTAATTTAATTCAATAATACGCATCCATAAGACCATAATACATCAATAACTGCAATAAGGATGGACCCTGAACAAAATTGAAATCGGTATATCATGTGAACATTAAGATAAAGCTTGTTCAAAACAATTCACAAAGCTGTGGGCTAACGGAAGCGGATATCAGGATTAGACAGGGAAGCTAGAGGAGGGATTGTTGGATGATTAATGAGACCCTCTGATTGTTTTGAACAAGTAACGGAAGATAGAGGATGCATCCCACAAGACAAATGCAATGCACTTTTTGACAGAGAACATTCTACTCGTGTTCGATTTTAGACAGTCATGAAGTCATAAAATAAATTCTCCTATCGTTAACACATTCAGTGCCACAGCAGTTTCGGGCCAATACCAGGTCACTGCCACGTGTTTTACTCAAAAAGCCTCGACTTCACCGATCCGTAATTTCTATATGCAGACATGCATAGCTATATATTTCACATATTAGGAAAGGTCGTTCTTTTATGAATCCAACGATGTAAGATATAACATCATACATGCAATTGGATGTACTGAAATATAGCTCTGAACAACACACAATTTCATGAAAAGTGAAAACTACACCCTAGCAAGCAAAAAGCTGTAAAAACCGTACTTTTGTCTCAGCTTCCAGTAGTATAAGCATATTATACATTGTGATCACAGAGGTTACATTGTGTAGGCATAATAATTACTGGTAACTAATTTCCAGATCAAAGGATGAGAATAACAGATATAAAGTCGAGAGTTTGAGCCGGAGCCAACTTTGCTATGCTCGGAGATGTGACCTACTTTAGGCTTCCGGTTTCAGCCATGTGGTTCTTTATTTTTAGCCTCAGCTTTGTTTTGAACCTGCGGACCTCTGTTTAAAGTTTCATGAATGAAACTGATTACATGTAGTAATACACTGTTTTACTACACATTGCAGTTGACCATGGCTTCTGCAGACGTTTCTAGTTCTAGTTACTGGTGTGCTGATTGCAAAGTCACCTTATGCATCCCTGACTGTTTCAAAAGATATCATACTCTTGAATGCTATTAATGGTAATGTTCAGTGTTCATAAGTCTCCTAACATTCACTTGGTAACTTTTTCTATTATTTTACCTTGTATTTGAAGCCTTAAGTAAGCTGCAGAGACTTTGTATCATGTTCCGCATAAGAAAAATTCTTGTAATAATGTTTTATCAAATGAAACATATAGTTTTTCTTAGTTTCTTAGCTCTGACTATGGGTTCATCAGAAAATTCAGAATCTGTAGATGCTATTTGGTATAAAGAATATTAGTTTATGTTGAGAAATGGCTGAGATATGATTTTTTCAAGATTGTACATACGAAGTTTTACAAATTCCGAAATTAATGTGGCAGACAGAGTGATACGGGGCCTAAGATATAAAAGCACAGGAAGGGTTAATAATTAATTTGAAACTGACATATCCTCGCATCTGCCTTCACGTGAAGCTTGTTTAACCGAGACAATACGTTAATTATCACACCATGATACCAGATTATCACTGATTACACTTTGCAAATGAAATAGAGACAAGTCAAGTTTAGTCAACACTGGTCAGTCGACTCAGTGGACGAGTGGTCCACTAGTGGTCCACTGAATAGTAAATACCCTTAATATCGCTCATTTGGGAGACAACCTGCCAGTGACAACAGTTTAAGCAACAGTTTCGGTCAAGAGCATAGGCTGAAAATTAATTTATAAATTAATACCTCGAGTTCCTGCGCTTCTAGATCAAGCGATAATTGTTGAAAATCGACCGGTGGAGTCGGAGAATCTACGGCGGCCATCGTTATTCAGGGTATGTTTGCTATGTTGACACACTCCATAATTATGACAATTTTTCAACAGGTCTGCTCAGACGAAAAACAAGAATTATTCATCTGAGAAGAGTTCATAAGTCTAATTACCAGTGCCAGTTAAACATTTGCAGACCATTTATCAGTATGGGACAATATTACCTGCTAAATCTTCTTTATGAAATTCACAGTTTGTTAACACAGCATTTTCAGATCGATGCAACCAAAACATGAGACAAAGCACTTGAAAGCTGAAGAATCAAATTATTATTGTGTTTCTATGATCCGTCTGAGCAGCTGAGGTGTGAGCAGTGTGGATTGATTCTAAATAACCTGACATACAATTGTTAATAAGCTGAAATAACTGATCATACGCATAGTCAATTTAATATCAATTATCAGATTATTGTGAAAGTTTAGTCAACCTCATTGAGTCATTCACTGACTATGAATATGAATAGTATGAATACTATGATACTAGTGACTATGTCTATGAATATCAATATGATTCAGGCCCGGCTACTTGAGTACTTCCCAACTTCTTATGTTTTGTATCAATTTGCTCTCTCAATTTTCAGCTATTATTCTGGTAGTGGTAGTAACATTTAGATTACTTTAGATTTTTTACATTTCAGATCTGATTAAGCATATACTTAATTAGTATATAACAAGGCTGGCGCACCGTCATGGAGCATTACGGAGATTCTGCAATTCTAAGTCACAGCCACTTAACCAGCATTGATCAGTCTATGGAAAATGCTCCAAGAAGAGATTCTTCTCACCCGGAGAAGTTCCCCACCCCTCCCCCTCCACAGCTCATTCCTGATTATCCCAGAGAAGACTCTACAGGGGAAACAGCTGAAAAGCTTGAACCCCCAACGATTGAGGCAGTTAATCTCCCAAAGGCCACAGGGAAGGATGAGATAAAAGAGGAGAGATTGGATGAGACAGAGGAGTTCATGGATGAAGAATTGGACGGCATGGAGGCAGACATGAAGCCCTTTGAGCAGAGAGCCCATCATGCCATTACTGGCCGTGGTGTCACGCTGGCAATGTTGATGGCTGATGGATTCATCCAACCTGGGAACGACACGATGTCGATCGACTACTTGGGACAAAACTTCAGAGCCGATCTACTCGATGGGGGACGCATACGAGAAAATGGAAAAGTTTTCGGAACTCCCAGTGCTTGGGCAATTCATTGCAAGAATATTGTGAACCCTGGGAAGAAATCTGGCTGTGGTTGGGCAAGTGTGAGTGGCTGAGAATATTATTTGGGAATTTCTTAATTGTTGTTTTCTTCTTACTTCTCATGCAGGTGAAGTATAAGGGTAAGAAATTGGATGCGTATAAATTGAGTTGGCTGAGTAAACACCGACCACTAGCCATTGCTGCTGTGAGTCTTACTGTGTGTCATTTCTATTAGACTGAATTGTGCATCTGTTTATAGATGGCAGCAGAAGAAGTGGAGGATTGCGAATCATGCGAAGGAGATCACACGGAGGTGCATGAAGAGAAACCAAAAACATCGTAAGATTCTTTCTGATTGATTAAATCTCAAATTTTGGATATTTTTTTATATAATTAAATTCCTTCTATTACAGGCCTCCACACCCGCAACCCATGCAACGTAAGTTCTAATTATTCCTATTTTCCATATATTAATCAAT
The DNA here is from genome assembly GCA_000328365.1 of Capitella teleta. Classification (NCBI taxonomy): domain Eukaryota; kingdom Metazoa; phylum Annelida; class Polychaeta; family Capitellidae; genus Capitella; species Capitella teleta. The sequence continues at coordinate 63,032 of KB309148.1, forward strand.
GTTATGATATTTTTCTAGAGGATATTAAACCCGAAATCAAGCTCCGCCCCCTTCAGCCTTTGCGCCCATCTGTGAGACACTCAACTTTGGGAAAGAAATCCTCACACCAGTAAACAAGTTTTTTTTGTATTTGTTTTTCCCATCAAATTATAATTATAAAAATAAATTGTTTTTATTCAACCAGCATTGCTTGTAATGAGTTTTTCATATTGTTTTAGTGATCCAAAAACATTAGTGGAATGTGTTCCGTTCGTTGCCTTGGCCAAAATTCAACCCTTCACGATTTCCGTCAGTCCATTTTGTCTCCTGGTTATGGTAAGTTCATCTCATTTTCAATCCTACCTTGGACCTCATTATGTCATCATCTTAACTTCTAAACTCAATGTTTGATAAGTAACGCAAGACAATACCCTTATCAATTTTTGAATGGTCAGAATAACCAGCTCTGACTGCAAAGTTCTATAAAGTGGAATCAATAAAAATTCTTCATGACTTAATTTTTTTTTCTCTCATCACAGGATGTCCAGTGCCATTTATCATCAACTGAAGTTGTCGGGTACTTGGGAGGCGAGTGGGACCACAACAGGCAGCGTGAGTGCGGATGACCCTCCTCACAGCAGATTCAATCTGTCGTTTCAGATTTATCAATTCAGAGGGCCTACCCTTGTCTCTGTCGACAGAAGGACCCAAGCACAGCTAACGAAGTTGAAGAAACGGTAATTATGGCTGACTCTGTGATCAGAAGATTCAATGATTGACGTTCTTACAGATCCGTTATCAGATGTCTCAGCATGGCGTTCAATTAGCCGGTTGGTATCACTCGCATCCGAAGATGCAGCCAGATCCGTCCTTGAACGACATTGAATCGCAGATGGATTATCAGCTGCAGTTGAGAGGCTCCAACAACACGTATCATCCATGTGTTGGATTCATTGTCTGTGAGTCTAATACTGATGACGTTTCCACCTGATCACTTTCAATTATTTTTTCAGCTCCGTTTGAGCCATGGAGCTCGTCTCCCGTTTCCCGAATTCGCAGCTATTGGGTGATGCCACCTCCGGAGGTACTGCTCACATCAGATTTATACTCCTTATGACTTCTCTTTGTTTTAGAATCGACCAACAGATTATGGCACACCAATGTTTATGGAATTTAATGAGTCACAGGACTCCCTACAGATGGAAAACCTCTTGAGTGAACTGGTCAGTGGTTGGATATTCCAATGAGTCATCTTGAATATGTTTTTTTAACCTGCTTTGGCAGAAGAAAATAGTTGAGTTTTACCGCAGTGACTCTGATTTGATGCCTCTGACAGACATCTGGTATGGGCATATCACCATCGCTGAAAAACTCAGAGCAAGTGTTAATTTTTGTTTCATTTTTCAGTTATTAAATGTTCAATCTTCTCGTTTAGGATTCGCTTGAGAAACGCTTCCCTGCATCTTGCAAACTGTCTGATGTCATGACTTTGATTAGCTCATTATCCGAAAGGAAAACAGCCATATTGCAATAACGGAGCACTTTTACATTTCCTTTCGACCAGAATTATTCTAAGTCATTTATTTTTTCCTTGTATATTTTTTTTTATTTTTTTTTTTATGCATAGTTTAAAGTTTATTTTTTCTTGAACGCGTGCTTTTACATTTGCTGCTTTTATTGAGCATGTCTTAGATACTACAGTCGGACTGTCTACTCTTCTGCACTGTATTTTTGTGCCTGGCTTCCTTGATGCTCCGAATCGACGTAATGTAAGTTATATAACTTAAATTACTCAGTGTGGGCCAAAAGTAGTCTATCTACTCTATGGTAAAGATCTTGATGCTTTTCAATGGGGCTACCCATTTCTGAGAAAGTGTTACAAAACAGATCGCAGTGTAAAAACCACGCTAAGATAAGAGAAAGAAAAACTTGGTTTGGTTTGCTATTCCTATAATTTGTATTCCAATTTCATCAAAATTTATGCCAATTTATCTGAATTAACAGAGTGCACTCAGCATTCCACAATATTTCTACTTTTGGCGGCAAATAGGGCTCCGGACCATGTATAAGCTTCATTGAACCCATAAATATGGCAACACACCACTCACATTGAAATGTTCCTCCCTCATTCAAAATGAACTTTTTCTTAGATTTCTTTGCACAAATGGGCACTGAATAACATAGGCAATCCATACCAGGTAATTATTTTGGCAAATTTTTCTTTTCAACATGGAGTAGATAGACTATTTTTGGCCCACTTTGTATATAATATTATGTTCAACATAGGCCAGCATTATGCCTCATGGCATTCAACTGAGTCATTTATATTATTATTTCTACTCCATTCATTCGAATCAATATTGTGTTCATTAATTAGTGGCAAATTTGCAATTAGAATTTATGTTAGCTATTTAAAATATACTTTTTAATGTTTTTCCATTATTTTCTTTTGTCCTTGTTTGGTTTGTGTGCTCAATTGTGTGATGGCAGCGATCTCAATAGATCTCCTCGGAATTTCATGATTCAATAAATGTTTCAAACCAAGCTTCACATTACTGTGATATAGCGATCAATTTTATTTTATTTAGTTATTCCAATGAATTATCTTCTGGTAAATTGGTTGTAAATTCGAGATGAAAAGTTGTTCATATTGATGCTGAGAATAGAGCAGGAATTGGTTGGCCTAATGGATGGTTAAAATTCAACATTGATTACAAATCAAGCCCGAAAGATGATGTACAGGAACAGCAGCTTGAATTATCCCTCTATAACGCACCCTCTTTCCAACGAGCTTAGAGGGAGCATTGAGAAACGAAAGGTGGCAAATAACTCGTGAACCCTTCAAAAAAAAGAATGACTAATGTTTGATTAATTTCCATGCATGATTTTTGGAGTTATCTTAAATGAACAACATTTTTAGTTCATTTCTATTGTTGTTCAACCAAGCACAATTTTCCTATTTTCTCTTCATGAATTCATTGTGACCATTTAGGACACATGCAACTGATTAGGAAGAGTTGAAATTCAAAAATGATACAATAAATATATAACTGTATAGTTTCTTTTGTTGCTCAGTATACGTAATTCATCCTATTTTTAGCCATATATAATAGGCTTAAAATAGCAATTGCATCAGTTAAAACGGAATCGCCGGAAGCCGATCGGATTTAACTTTCCAACAGGATGTGTCGGTCGAGGTACACAGATTCTCGAAGAAAGAAAATCCTCTGCTCCTCAACGTATCTCATCTCATCTCGCTTATACTCAGATATCTTTCGACCGTCTGAAATCTCCCACACAATTATACACGTAATATCTAATAATAAGTTATCAACCTATGGATTCAGAGTGAAAGTGTTTTTTTTTTATTATTGTTTTTTTTTTTTTTTTTTATGAATCGTGACCTCAAAGTGACGCCTCATAACCCACAACCATTACGCTTTATTCCTCGAGTTCACTTGCACTAAACCCAAAACAAAATTGGCCTTGAAATGACACATCCGAGTCACCCGTTATAATGAGCGCAATCTACAACTGCCTTGTGTCCATGTTAAATTCAGATCAATTAGAATATCTATGCTTTCATCAATTCATCAAAAAATATAAAGCTAAAGCTAGCTAGCATATACATTTATATACATTATTTTTGTATCGGGTACCTCAGTCATTGGAAATTCGACCACAGCGCCTATATTATAATGGCCTGATATCACTGAACTGCGTCGCCTGCGAAATTGGCCTTTGGACCGTGCAGTATATCTGTACTTCTCGTTCTTCTAATCGCTGGGTAGCATTTAACCTACTCGGTGCTTCTCGAGCCAGCTGGAGTAAAAACTATGTTTTCGTGACTCAAAACCGATCAGCTGATCCGAGAGAAAAGATGTCGGTTAATGATTCAGAATCTGCATCTGTTGCTGATCAAAGGATGACGTTACTTCATTAGCCCGAGTTCATCTCAGGAGAAGGACACCTTGATTGCATCCTGTGACATCCAATGCCAGTTCATGAAGTCTTCTCATCGGTGCACCAACCTAAGGTAAAGAAATTGAGATTGTATATTGAATATACAAATAACCATTTTCTGTGGATCTCGTATATACTCCATTGGCCATGCTTGAGTGGAATGTAATTATACCCGTATATTGATCGTATGTGTATTGATGTATATGTCATATTACAAATTAAGGTTTATGTACTTTATTTATTATGATCTTAGATCGAATTACAACACGGACTCCTTATCTATTAATTATTAATTGTTTTGTGTTTTATTAATAGTGAAACAGAAGAAGAATGTCATGAAATACCTGTACTGATAACAAATAATATGAGACACAATCATGCTAGGAAATTGTGAGCGAAAGGATATTAAACATTATATAATTATACAAATAATCATGTGCTAGCTGGGTGACCCGCTGAGAGGAATAATTAATGTTAGTATAGCATCAGTCTGTGTGGAAATGAAGATTGCCTTTCTTTTAATGACAATTAATAATTATTGCCAACGTGTAACTCCTGTGATCTTCGTGTGCCAATTGTGTCGTCTATTTCTTAATTACGAAACCCTTATCAATATTAAGATAATCTTTCTCATTGACGAAGCAGCTATATACGTATCAATGACGTCGTCCAATAAGCTGAAACCGTAATCGAATGTTTATGTCTGCTTCTTATCATCACACAGTGGGTCAAAAATAAAGACCCAACAGGCTTTCTATGTTTCAATGTTTTTGAATGTTCTATGTATATTGCTCATTGTTGATGGTTTACATGTACGTTATGCCATTGTAACATGCATGCCTTAAATAAGTGGCGTGAAAAGAATAAACGAAATAAATGAATAGGCACCATTTCTTTCTTCTTCTTTTTTTCCTAAAATAATAACCTTTATCCCAATATCTTCCGCAGGATCTCTCCCCGAGAATGTCTCCTTCTCGTGTTCTCCAGTTCACAATCCTGGTCTTGATGTGTTTCCACGCCATCCCATCGGCCAGGATCCTCTTGGTTCCCATCCAACGAAGATCCAACATCCGTGAAATGGCTCTCCTGTCAGAAGACCTCGTTCTCAACGGCCACCTGGTTTTCATCGTCGTTGGCTCCACCTTCCAGGATGCCGAAGAACTCCACGACCAAGACCTCCAGGTGCTAAGCTTTCACGTGGCGAAATATGATCCAATGCTGTACTCATCAGAAGTGGAGAACGAGATAACAGATAGTGTGTTCCGCCACAAAACTCCCGATTACATTGGTGCCACTGTCTCGGAATTTGCTTTCCACGGTTGTGAGGTCATGATGCGAGATCAACCTTTGCTGGATCAGCTCAGGATGATCCATTTCGACCTCGCTATAATCGACGCCTTCCCTCTAGCGCCATGTGCTTCCATTGTACCTCACCACCTAGGAATCCCTTTCATCACTAAGGACGCTAGTCCACTGGCAGTCCATCAACCTTTATTTCCGGCTTTCATCCCCCATTCAAACCTGCATCTGAGCCACAAAATGTACTTCTGGGAGCGCGTGGAGAACGCTATCGTCCTCCTTATGGAACTCTACGGCCTCGCGTCGCCCAGCATCAACGATCTCACACTTCTGAAGAAGTTCTCTCCGTGCCTAGTTGACTGGAATGAACTTCTCAGACTTGCTCTGCTCCACATATCCACGACAGACCACCATCTGTCTTACCCGACCCCAGTACTAGCCAATCACGTTCAACTACCGGGTGTCACGTGGAGAAATACTCGACCCTTGAATAACCCAATATTTAGATTCATGGATTTGGCACCAGAGGGCGCTGTGGTCGTATCGTTTGGGTCCAGCGTTCATTCTCTACCACCGCGGTATCTCAAAACATTGTTCTCCGCTTTTCAAAATTTCTCCGGTCTTGTCTTCTACTTAAAACTCGACCAACAGATAATACATAGTGTAGATGTACCCAGGAATGTTTTACCATTGTCATGGTTACCGCTCAACGACCTCCTTGGCCACCCACGAACCAAACTGTTCATCAGTCATTGCGGCCGGTCAGTTCTTCATGAGTCGGTGTTTCACGGCGTTCCAGTGATGTGTATTCCTCTCTTCAAAGAAGACGAAATCAACACCCAGAACGTCGTTTATCTCGGTCTTGGTAAACACGTAGACATATTCACAGCCTCAGCTAAAACATTAAAAGACACAACGTCAGAGCTACTGCGTAACGAAATGTACCAAAAAAACGTGAAACGAATTTCACTCATGCTTAAAAGCCACAAGTTCAACCCAACTGAGACTGTTGCATTCTGGGTTGAACACGTGCTCAAATTTGGAGGAAGTCACTTGCGCTCTGAGGCGATGAACATGACGTCAGCCCAATTTGCGATGCTGGACATTGCTCTTGCCTTTTTTGTGCTCTTCTCTTGTCTCTTCTGGTTTGCTTACGCGTACATGCAATTTCTCGTCCACATCATCAATAAACCCAAAGACAAGAAGAAACGCTGTAATCGATGTTGAGTTCATCACCTTTTTTCTTTCTTTTTTTTTTTTTTTTTTTTTTTTTTGTTGTTGCCCAAGGCCTTCAATGCAATGCTTATCCTGTTTGTCTTTCCGTGACCATGCAGACATTTATTGAACATAATTATTGTTTTATAATCGGAAAATACGAATAAAATGGTTTTTTTTGTGTTAAAGGTTTGGCTTATGTTTTATTTTTATTTTATATTGGCATATTGACACGAACAAATTTCGATTTTTGTCGATTGCTCAATAGGACATACCTTAATATATGAGTTTGGGCACAGGTATATATTGCCACGTGGAGTCTTTGAAGTGGGACAGTGGCCGGGGCAACATTCGACCGATCCGCAACTGCTTCGATCTGAATATGATTGATCTGTCCATGATTCTGAGAGAAGGGCAAGACACGCTGGTGGTGATTAGATAAGGTCGTCTATAGTGATGTGGAGTTTTTTGGGGTCCATGCCTGGGAGGTCTATGGAGCAAGAGCTCGTTGTATGGCTTACAGATGGAGCATAGGGTGGTGATATTGCTTCTGCTATTCGACCGTGGTACATATAGATTGAACGAGGCATGGTCGACATCGTTTAGTGGCTGGGAGCATGAGTATCTAAGCATGGCATGTTGCTGAAGCTTCTCACTGTCAATTTCAAAGTGTGGTCTATGCTGTTGGTGCATTTTTTAAATACTTTTATGTGATGGGCGTGCAAGAAGGAATTCTTCCAGATGGAGTAAACATGGAAGTGAGATGTATCGCTTTTGTTCAGTCTGTTGGTGCCGGTGCTACAGAACAAAGGGCATCGCTACATTCACGACAAAAAGGGATGGGATGAATGCATTATATTCAAGTGGAAGAAAAGACTCAAATTGTTAGAACTACATAACTTTATTTTGCATTAGTAGTCCACGATAATAACTACATTGTAAGCTGAAATCATCCACTTTAGCCAAAATATTGTGACGACAAACGCAAATGCCCAAAGCAATCGACCCGAACAGCGAGAGGTCTCGTCATCTGCATCACACATCGAGGTAGCCATTTCACATCAATTTGAAACAGGCCCGATGGGTTGCACAGGTGGTCTGTGCATCGGATAGGGCTGTGAAGGCTTGCTGGTCCCTCCTCCCCCTGAAGCCCCGAATGGAGCCCTGTTGGTTTGGAAATGGGACGCGGTTTGCGCTGGTGCATTGGGGCGAGGATGGACAAAGTTCCTTTTAGGAATGAATTCTTCGTCGTCGTTTTCTTTTACCAGGATGACCTCGACACGGTCCTTGTGTGTCTTTTTGTAAATGACGAAGCCGATGATCAAAGCCAAGACAAGAACCACCAATGCGATTCCCAAGTATTGCACAACCGTCTTCCACATCGCTGAAAGCATGGAAAACATTCGGTTGGTTTATATCCTTTATTAAAACTCACGTTCAGGTGCCGTGCAGCTCTCAGTTAACGTCAACGCCCCGCACTTCTGACCACCACAGGCTTGCACCCTACGGATGTATCTCTCTTTGACTCGAAGACAACCCAAGCTGCTGCAGGTACAGGTTGACCATGCCCCCCACTCGCTAAGCAGACAGTTGATTTGCGGCGTCACGCACAGCTCTGAAAGTGGCGTAAGTTCTTAATATAATACTTGTCATCCGTGACATTCCTTACCTGTTGAACATGTTATGACTGTGAGGCGAGTGTTGACACGATCCAAGACTTCGCCTTTCTCGTTCCTCGCACCAAGAGGGTGAACCCTAATGTACCTTGCAACAATTCCATCATCAAATTGAACGACCTCTCTGTCTTCAGGTCTATCCCCACCCTTAAAGGACTACAAGAAGATTGATTCAGACTTTTGCACTTGTCACTTTCAAATGTACTCACAATGATGTTGTCGGCTGAGTTTCTGTAAAAGTAATGCGCCATACTGTCGTTTGAGAAAGAAACCACAAAATCTGTGACGTAAGACTCCGTGTAGTCGAATAGTCCTTGGAGCTGCTCCTCGTAGAATCCACCTTGAATCATGATGCCTCCGATGTACTTGGGGAACGCCAGGTCGACTTGCATAAACTGCTCTTTTAAGAGGGCGTCCTCATCAGTCAGATCCGTGTGGCGTATCTTCAGAGGTGCCCCAGCGTAGTGCAGCTTGTACTCTCGACCTATAAGAATGGATTCTCAAAGGTGAAACACAGTTAAGACCGTGAGCTTATACCATCGTTTGTGTAGTATGCTATTTCTTCGTCGTCGACCAGGAATGCAGCTGGGCTTTGCATTTTAGTGAAATCTGCCCCGTGGGTGAGCTGGAAATCACCCGCCAATGCATGCCAATACTGCGGTTCTGATCTGCAGTCTTAAGTTGATATACTTTAGCTTACCTGTCAATCACACAGTGCGTATAGCTCATTGTATACTCACATATACAGCATGTCATGTAATCCACGGCATCGGATGCGCTGGACGGTCTACAGGTCAATATAATGACCACAAAAAACTGCAGGAGAATCGCCATGGCGGATATCATTCGGGACATCAACAACCAACAAGCTTCATTCATAACATATCAAATATTGCCAGGTAACCATGGAGGTGAAGAAGATATTTGAGGATAATTGAAACACGATCTGCCTAATAATGGTGACGTCTGGATTTCATGTATCGATTTATGTCAACAAAAATTGCAGTAGATCTATTTTATTGAGAAGGATATGCAAAGATGGCAGCGTTGGTTTGGTTGATTTTGAGTTTTCTTCTCGTTGTGCCTCAAGTTAAACCCGCTGATTTGGAACAATATTCGATATGCTGTCACCGTGAGTACAGAGGTGTCCCTAAGCTTTGTTGAGAGGTTTTTTTTAGAGAGAGTTTAGAGCTTTATTTGGCAGATGGCATCAGCAATAGCTGTTTCAAAGTCATGGCCATAACAATTGAAAACATTACATAAAAAACTATAAATGAGAAAATTATAAAAAGAATAGATAAGATAAAATTGTACATAAAATTTGTAAATTAAACAACGTCCGATATTTGTGAAAATAGAAAAGATGATAAGTTTGTACCTGTTTTCCCTCTAAATTATTTGTTTGATTTTTATACAGAGTGGGTCAAAAGTAGTCTATCTACTCCATGTTAAAGATTTCAATGTTTCTCAATGGCAGTGCACTTTTCAGAGAAAGTGTTAAAAATAGGTCGCAGTGTGAAAACCAAGTAAATCTCAGAGAAATAATTACCTGGTATGGATAGTTTAACATTTCATGCTGCTATTTCTATCATGTCTAATCCAATTTTGTCAACATTGATGCTGATGTGTCTCAATCAAAAAGAGTGCACCCAACATTCGGCGATATTTTGTTTGTTTTACATTTCAGCCCCTGACCATGGATGGGCATCATTCGGATGCCCAAATGAGGCATCCCTCTCATGATCGAATAGGCCTTACAGTGCATAATAATGGGAATGCATCGTACATTGTAAATTGACTGTTAGGGTGGTGGAGATGTTGGCAATGAATATATTATGTTGACAAGCAGCCTCTGACTTTTTCAGAGAATACATGTTGTTACAATCTAAATACGTTCTTCTGTCGTTATTTTGGTACGTAGCATATCGCGTAATGTAGCAATCAACTCACGAAATTACAAAAATGAAAAAGATTAAACGAATGCGAAGTAAACTAAAATCAACGTTTTAGCGGAAAATACGATGATGAGCAACGAGCGAAAAACTGCAGAAAATGCATACGACTTTTTTCTCTTTTTTTTTTTTGCGGTCGAACGAACTAGTCGATTGTTTGTGAGTGCTGTTGTTGAGATATTGGCACTAATGTTTATCTACTAAAATCAAAATAAAGAAGATAATTTGTACTGCAGCGTCACGCAGCAGATGACATTCCACAATGCTGGTTGAGGGGCCCACCTGATTACGTGCATACAGAAGCTCTTCGCGATCACTGCCACTCTCGCATTTAAATATTCCTCATTCAAAATTAACGTTTTATTCGATTTTTGTGCATAAATAGGTGCATATGATAATCTAGTCAATCCATATCAGGTATTTATTTTATTGGAATCATGGATACATCTCAGCGAAATTTTAAAGTTTTGTTTTTAAAATGGAGTAGATGGACTAGCTACTTCTGGCCCACTCTGTATACAGACTCGGTTCTTAAATGTAAAGGTTGGTTCAACATGTTTATAATCATAATACATACATGTGCAATAATTATGAGCTAAAACGTATTTAAATTTCGCTACCTCATTTGTAGTTTTATTCAGATTGTAGAGCAGATCAGGACTTGTGGGTGACCTTTAAACCCTCGTGGAACCTCAGCGTAAATGAAGACCACATCCTAGATTTTCTCAGCCATCCGAGCGTTCTCACTGAGTACCACCTAATTCAACGGACAGAGTTGTATGAGAGAGATTACTACATCCGCTATGGTGGAGCAGCGGTACAACTCACCTACACTGAGACAACAGACTCTGCGGCAATCCTTAATGAACAATACCTACAGGTGAGAAGCTTTGGTAACTATGCACCACTCACATACATTTATAAGCCCATTATTTATATAGATTGACTTGGAAAGCCAAGCTGATGTAGCTGGACTGAAAATCCAGGCTGGTTTCTACGAAGACGCAGGAGACGTCCTGTTCTTCAGGAGGAGCTCCTGGTTGACATACTTCATGGTTTCCTTCACCACAAACAATATTCCTGAAGGATTTAACTACATCACAGATGACAGTGGTAACCCACAGGTATATTACAGTGTACCTAGTGGTAAGTGTATGACTTGATACCTGGTATATTTTCGCAGGTGTTTTATGGGACCTCTGATGCCATCAGTAGTGAACTAGTGAGCTTTGATGAAACGGTGACTGCCAGGTACATAAGAATACATCCAATCACTGCCTACGATGACGAAGGAGAGACAACCAATGCAATGTTCAGAGCTTCTCTGGTCACCTGCATGACAGGTGGGCATTAAGCATACATGTAGCCACAACCACTGCGTGTTGATTTCCAGATGATGTTTGCTACAATCCAAGGGTGAATTGTATCTTGTACGAATGGCAGTCATGGTCACAATGCTCCTGTGTGAATGAGGTCTGTGCCCAATGGAGGGTTAGAGGCATCGCACATCACTCTGCCTGTGGAGGCACAGAATGTGAACATACCAAAGAGGGAAGGAGTTGCCTCACCGTTGAATGTCAGTCTCATTTTTGTTTGTGTAAAAGAATTTTGCATGTAATTTAAATTATAAATACTAAAACTGTTCCTTTTGATTTTCGTTTAAAGCCACCTTGAAGCAGACTATCATTTGGGTTGTCATAGTGATAGTATTATTGATAGTCATCGCTTTGATCATTTATCTCCTGGTGAGATTGTACAAGAAGAAGAGGGATGCCAGACGAATCTTTGATAAGACTAACTCAAAGAAAATACCAACAGAGGGTAAAAACAAAAAACAGGAGGACAAAAAAGGTGAAGTCGCTGATAGATAAGATTCGTCCCCTGTAATTCACTTGTGCTGTGTTGTGTTGTGTTGATAGAGGTCAAATCGGCAAAGGAGGGGCTGAAGGATGATGTGATCGAAGAGGAAAAGGTAGATGAAGGCGCGACTGAGCGACAACAGTCTGGAGAATTCAACGAATTTGACGAATCAATTCTGACACCAAGAGCAGTAGCAATCAACGAGTCAGCGCCGAAAGCGTCAACTCCGAAGCAAGAGAAGAAAAAGAAAAAGAAAGGGGGGAAGAAGACGAAGGCTGAAAAGAATTCTTTGGACGACAGTGGAATCACCACCGCGGATGAATCGATGAAAGCAGATCATGGCAATGAACAGAGAAAGCCGTTGCCCGCCATTGGTGGCGTGGTTGAGCTGCCTGCTTTGAGGGGCGAACCGTCTCTTCGTGCAACTGGTGATTGGGATGATGAATTTGAGGGGATTTTTGATGAATCTAAAGCATAATTAATGTATGCAACTCTAAATGGAACTGATCATAGATGGAATGTTATAATAGTTGAACCTTTGCTTTGTACAATGCATAAACATTACAGAGCAAAACTTCAAAGATTTTGATTTATTTGATATACTACACATTATGAGTAGACGACGAATTGCATGCAATCGATTCAGAATAAAGCATGATATATATTATCGAAGGAGTTATTACCTTGTGCTGTATGGGTTATTACATTCAGGCTTGAGCAGTCACTCGCGGGATAGCAGCCTTCAAATCGATCTGTCATTAGATATTCAGATCTGACGCAACCCCGAATGATTAACGATGCTTATAATGCCTGGTTTACTACTTCGACTAATATTTTCTTTCTGTTGACATAATTATTTTCTTGGACAAATCCTTGTCGAAAAGAAAGAAGAATTCCATCTAGTGTGCAAGTCTATCATCCGAATTTTGATTTCTAGCTCAGCTCTGGCTTAATCCGCCGTATCCGAGCAATTGGAATTCTCGGACCCTATCGGTCTATCCGAGATACGGCTAAAAATGGCTAAAATTATACAGAGTGAGAAAATTCATTATAATGCTCACTTATTGATGACTATTATTATTACATTTTCGTTATTATTGGTACGGTAATTGAAATTATAAATATTAAGTGCTTCACATCAAAATCCTCTAATTTTCATTTCTTGCTTTGATAGCCAGTCTTCTAGAGTCAGAGCACAGGCCGAGGATTCAGAATGATCGTCGGTTACATCTTCTGGAACTATGAATTGACATGCTGTTTCCACACTTCCGTTTTTACTTTTCATCATTGAGCGGCATCACTGCTCTTTGGTGCCAGAATAGATCACACAGAGCCTGTTTTCTTCACTTTCTGGATTTAGGTCAATTTGAATCATAACGCTCCCAGTCTCCTGAGATCAAAATAATCACCAGTCAAACTCTCTCGGCACTTGAGTCAATGAAGCCAGTTGGCAATTAGATAGCAAAAGATTTTAGCGTTAGTCGCATCTTGTGGAATTACTATAATTATGAAACAAAGTGAAGTCAGTAATTATACATGCCCTGTACATGGAACTAATATTATGAGTATAGCAACACCTTGCTGTTTAATGATACATGTAGGCCTATATCATACAGTAATGCATAAAACCAGACAGACTACTCGACACCCTATTAGCCTATTGTATTGTTGGTCCAGTGAGGCAGTGACCCTAAAAATATCCCCCACAATTAAAATAATCTCCTACCTGATATCTCCAACAGTATACGCCTTAATTGCTTATGTAAGACGGGGCTCGCACCCCGAAAAAAAACAAAAACATATTGTGGCTACGCCCATGGACTCCGACATGTTTATTATTGCAACCCTATTAGGCACTAAGAAATAAATCGATGGCTGAGGACATTCATCCAATGCTCTTGTAATTATCACATAATACCCGGCGTCAGTGGCATGTCAGCCGGTAAAATCAGAAACGCCTAATCGTTCAGATTCGGTGGGCAGGGACAGAGTAACCAAGGAATTTTAGTTAATCACTTTTGCATAATTTTATTTGTACATAAATATTGTCAACGAGAATTGGGAAATATATAGCATGTTTAATTCTTGACTGTGACCATTTTGTGTTTAATAGTAGTTTCATGGAATTCACGCAAAACATCCTCATTCAACATCTGAAGATCTTTTACTGGAAGACGTTCTAACGTAAGTTTCCAGAATTTCTTGAAATGTTCCAATTTCTTAATGTGCACGAAATACAAAGTTGGTTTTAGAGCGATATTCTCATACTGCTCGAGGGCGACGTTTTCTTTCAAAGTGAAATTTTTGATGAGATTGACGTATCCGACGTCCCTGACCTTAGAGGGCAGCAACCCCGTGACATATACGTCATCGATCCAGAAGAAAGGAGTCGAAAACGAGGCCGCGTACATCTCCTTCGCCATTTGATTCGACATAATGTAGGTCAGACCTGCGCAGTACTGTGGGAAGTGCGTTCTTCCGGGAAACTCAGAGTATTTCACGCACCACTTCATGCACTTCTTGGGTTCGCGGAGAATAGGCATCGTGTTCTCTTTCCACAATGGACACACAACCAGTTTTTCTTGGGACTTGTAATCTCCCAAGATTCTCATAACTTCAAATATATTCACAAACGCGTCGTCATCAGCTTTGATGACAATGGGAGCATTTGCACAATATGTGCTGGCCCAGTGCAATCCCATAATGCCTTTCAGTGTCAGGTTCTTGTAGTTATCAGTAAAATCCCCGATGACTAAATCTTGGTGAGTTTTGAACTCATCTTTGATGCTGGCTTGGGCAGCGAGATCATTCGTTTGGCCCATCAGAAACACGACGCGGAAATGAAGATTTTTAAAAAGGTTCACATTTGCCCAAGTTTTCCTTAATTGCTCTCTGCGATCTCGATTCCCAGGTGAGGAGTGCACGTACACCAACCAGTCTAAATGCTGATTCTCACACAGGAACGGATTATGTAGGACGATAGTCGTATTCCGTGGCAATGCGTTGGTGGTTGGCGCTGCAATCGGTGACCCCAAGCGATCCACGAAGCGCAACAGATCCTGCACGTCCAGCGACAGCACCACATCAACTTTGCCACCGACTCCAGGAACCATATCCCTCACTTCCACATCAAGACTCTCTCTATGAGGAGCAACAGCACCTTGTGAGTAATCCCTTGGAGTCTGTTTGGGTGAGGATGAAATGATATAGATGAGGTTCAGTGGTATGTAGATCCCTAAGATTAACACAACAGCGTACAGACACAGTCTGGGACCACATAGTAACCGTCGTCCAGGGCAGCATCCTGCACCTTGATTGGGCGCCACCGCTCCACGTGTTCTTGCCGGAGGATAGACGTAGACCCGAGGACCTCCTTCGCCTTCCCTATCGTCCCTCATGTCCTCTGGGTGTGTTGTGCGAATGAGTTGTTGGGCGGCGTCCGTTGCTTCATCTTATACACCACCAGCAAACACCTGTGATGGCAAATTAGACAAGAAGTGTTGAAGCATAATTCGCTGTTTCACCTGCATATTAAGGCCTAATACCCTCCTCTTAATCAGCGTTCGTGTGAACATAGGCACAGGTGTTATGGTGAATAATATATAGCGTACAGGAAATCACAATAAGGACAATGACATTAGGGGAAGCATAGTAATTATAATTGATTGATTCTCCGCCACTGCAAATGTTTTAAAGGAAATATGTTGTAATGTTATGCAAGTTAATTTCAGGTGTGGCTCCCTTTATTATGTTTTTTTTTTTATAGCATATACTGAATGAAATTATTGAAGCATAGATGGCCATGGCAGCCGCCTCTCTTTCACGAAATCCCCTCACATGAGGGTTACGTCTACGTAAACGTAAGAGTATAGACGCATATGCTTTGAATATTACATAATTATTACTATTAAATTATATACTAATAATTATAAATCTATAGATCGAAAATCTAGCCGTTTTCATGTTTTACCCTAATCTTTGTATCAATTAGCAAAAATGACTGAATCGTTGTATATATGTACCAAAAACACTGAATATCCTAGATCATATATATAAACACATATCTGAACATTCAACGTGTGACACACACAAAAGAAATACACAAAAGAAATACACAAAAGAAATACACAAACTTTGAGATCCGGTAAGTGATACGACTGACACAAATGATTGCATCGCTGTTGATCCATACAGTGAGAAAAGCAACCGATGTTTGCATCAACCTAAAACCTGCGCATGCTCACCACACAAGTGGCGTCTCAATTGGACTGAGCTCACAAGAGAGAGCCAGTGTTAAAGCAAAACGCGTGCACTTATCTTTTTATGGTTTCCTTTATGTTTTTGAGGCCTTATGGCTTATCATGGGCTCAGAGTACAAAGAGCAACGCTCACCCGAACAACAGTCCAGCCGCATAGAGCAATATACAGCAATATAACCCTCACTTACCTACACAATGTATCGCTCTCACGCACACTAATATAGCACTTACCTTGATCCTTGAAACTGTGATGTTGCAATTCCCTCTCCTCCTCCTCACCTGAATAGATCATCGATTGAATATGGGAAAACGGAACTCGTGCAGACAGGGAGAACGAGAGGGAGCAGGTATAAATCCCGCAATACATTGAATGTGAGCTTGATCAATACACACACCTTATGCATTGCCTTGTGCACTGAGACAATATTTACCCTGTAAATATGAACTTATAATTCTTGTGTATGGCGATTAGTATTATTCCCTTTGGAGCACATAATCTGTTTGGGAATAAATCAGTATTCGCGGATGATATCGGGTTTACTTTGAGCGTGGGCGTGGCACGTGGTTGATGACTTTGCTATCTCCTCTCCTTTGCGTTTCATTGTTATATTTATATTTATATTTATATTTATATTTATATTTATGTGATAATTATGAACCTTAAGAACGACATCTGTGGTCAGCACAGATTGTGTAACTATACAAAAAATCTTTGCAGAAAAGATTGGTGCTTGCTTGTACCGGGACAATTATTATTTCGTGGTAGTTCATTATTTTTTATTATTCTTTTGTACGCATGTGCACAAACTATCTCGCTATAGAAACTTCATTCATTGGTTGAAAGTGTAACTATTCGGTAATTAACGCAACTGAACAATAATTATAAGCAATAAAACTTTATCAAATATTGCAGTAAGCAATTACAGGCCATGCAGCATCCAAATAATAGTATTTGAAAATTGTGTTAACATACATTCCCATACGTGTGATCAGTGCATGAGATGGGAAAGGCAGTGAATAGCATGCAGTAATTGAATCCCGTTGGGCGACGATGTTAAATTAAGTCAATAACAGATAAAAGCTTTGGCAACTTGAGTAGGAATATGCATCCAAGCAGAACATTCGCATCGTCGCAGTACGATCCGTAGATTATTGGTTTTAAGCAAAGAAATCCCACTCAATACACGCGACGATCAAACATGAAAGCATTCCACAGAGCAATTATTTATCTCCCGCATCATCCAACTTGTCTAAATCATGAAAATTACATCGATGCATTTTTAGTGCTTTTCTTTTTTTCTGTTAATTTTTTTTTTTTTTTTTCGTCGTTGATGTTGTTTTAATTCCGTGAAACTTCCAACATTTCGTGCCACTCTGCAACGGTATATCACGTTCAATCATTTTATCCAACTCATACTACTATTCGAAACCTGTACGAAAAAAAAAATCATCCTTTTTAGCACTCTAAAACTGACATAATGATATACTTGGTATTTTCAGGTGAATGCTGACATTGTTGAGCCCCAAAAGCGCCAATTATTTAATCATTTTCTCTCGTCGAAGATAAACATTCAGCCACGTTCATTATTTACCAGTACTTTGGGCAATTCGAGCAGCATTTCAATAATGCATGCAGTCGACACACAAGAGATCGTACTCTTTTTGGCGTACTCGCCAAGACATGCTTGTAAGTCGCTTTGGGGCAACACACAAAATCTCAGCCTTTAGAAATAATTTTTAAAGAGGGTCTGAAAATGAGAAGGCGTTATGATTAATCTGATCTAGCCCTCGTCATGCAGGTGAGGGTCGATTAGGCCTATGACTTTCGCAAGCTTTTCAATGGCCTTGTGTAATGATGTTGTGTTTAGAATTAAGTTATAGAGTTATTCATGGCATGAAATATGGCTTCAAAGGTCATAATTAATAGAGAGACACTTTTATGTTTAAGGTATCGCGAAGTATATTTTCTCAAACTTAAAGTTGAAGAGTATATGGAATTCGAGGCTGGCTAAATCTAGCTAGAGGTATCACCAAGACTGTGAGATAAACACCCGATACGCATCGCCGCATCCTATGAAGTATGTGACGGGAGAGCGATTTGTCAAGTCAAGTACAGTTGTATAGAGTCACACGGGATCCCTTCGGGTATTTGATAGTATACGGTATACGGTTACCTTTCCCGTTGTATTCGACATTACACGCACAACAAGGGAAAACGTTAATTCCCATTGTCTTGCGTTCACAACAGCAGTAAGAAAGAGGTCAATGTTCCTTGAGGAACATGCTGATTATGCTCACATCGGAGCAGAGAATGGTGCAATCCTCATGTTGTTTGATGAACTCGTAGTTGCATGTTCTTCTATTAGTCCATGCCCCTTATCTGCCATTGACACCAGCTACATCAGTCGTTCTTTCAAGTTACATCATGATTCCCTTAATTCATCCTAATTAATTAATTAATTAATTAATTAATTAATTCCTTCGTTTAGACATATGACTAAGCAAGCCACTTCTGTCATTCATATGATATAATATCTCTATATAAGTCTTTTCCTGAATCGATCTCCTGTGCATCATCGTCCATAGCTAGTATATAGGCTTAGGTTGCTTTCAGTGTCATCTGTTGTCATGTCATGTTGGATTTCAACAACATGTTATTCATGGCTTCTGAGTTTTTGAAGAGCAGAAGCAAAAATATCAAGCCTTCTACAACTACAGAGTATGGAGCCCTTCCATTAGGCAGAGGCAGCTCCATTTCAAGTCCGAACTCCGGATGCCCATGCTTCAGTAACCCACGCACCTTCTTCCCAAGCTTCTCATGTTTTCCAGACCCCATGCAGTAATCAAGGGAGAGAGCTCAGTGTCATCGCCATGGCAATGCAGACTGCGGACGTATATAATACTTTTTGAATGTTGATGTTTATTTCATATCATTTATTGAACTCATAAATCCATTTGATACGTCTATTCAAAGTGTCAAATTTATTGTGTCATTGTCCAGTTTAAATAAACATGTATTTTTCTTGAATATGCCAT
>KB309148.1:82512-109473 GCA_000328365.1 Capitella teleta
GCGACGACTGCCAGTGTTGTCAGCGCAGAAACAACAACTTGAATGAGAAATAATTATTGCCCGCACGCACGGACCGCACGCACATATGTGAACGCAACGCACTTGCGTCCGACACGTGCGTGCGTTTCCCGTAACATTACAAATTAATTTATCATGCATATGTGGCATTATAATAATTTTTAATTGTGTTACCTTCAAGCATAATTATCTCTGCGGGCACAATGTGTATAACAAAGCAATTTTAAGAACGGAAAGTCCTTAGATATAATTTGTCAGTCATTTGCGTCATCTTTAAGGCAAGCATCTCATCTTGTGTCCTTTCATTTTCATTCCTTGGTAATGCATGTTAATTCAATTCGTACGTCATAGTTTCTTCTGACTATATGACGCATGCGCAAAGGAATTTACTTCATCATAACATAAACACTAAGAAGGAAAATAGGAACGCAAATTATCGGGGCCTTCGTCATCAGTGAGTCAAATATATTTGGCACCGACGAGAATTCTCATAATGTTAGGATATGGAAATGCGCTGAAGATCATCAATCATAACGCACTCCCTTATGGTGGCTCCCATCTTGAGCGATGTCAAATCGCACCCAAGGAAGTGTGCAGAAAATCGAATAGCGAGATAATTAGCTATGATTGTATCGTCACTTGGATATTGCACAAGGCACCTGACGAAATTTATGAGTGAATATTCAGAATTAAAACATTATGATTATGTGTTATGAACATAATGAAACAGAAATAGATGATATAGTTTGGTTTGTGGCGTATTTAGGCTAAGGGCAGAGGGGTGATGGCCACGCCATCAGCCAAAATATAAAAATTACAATAAAATAACAATGAAATAAGGAAGCATAATAATGTAATAATGTAATTGTTTAATCCGTCAACGAAATTAACGATAATCCAAATGAGAAGATTTGGTGAACTGATTAAGTAAATGTTGATAGAATATAATATAGTTTAACATTCATAATTCTGTATGGAAATAGGAGCTTGACCTTGCGTAAGAGCGGTGCGTCATGACCATGAGAAGATGCTCCTTGAAATCACTATAATTATATCGTGCATAATTATTTTGTGCGATTATATCTCCCACAAGGAAACCAGTCGGATGTCCCAAAAAGTAAATTTTGAATGATCACTATAACCAACTATAACCATCAAAATCAAAGCTTCATTTTTGTTTAATTTTTTATGAAACTACATCAATTATTCCCGAGGCAAAATAATTTGCATCCAACATGCGATGTTCGACTGAAAATGAGAAAATCGAATTTGAAATTGACAGAGCGATGCAGAGCGGAAGTGTGGTTGCTATGGTAACAACGATGTAGTACACTGTTCACTTCCACCACAAACGAGAACGATGTCGATTTCTTTCCTGTTGTTGATTAATTTCGGCTTTCGATCAAATAAAACGAACCGGTTGGGTCTTGATTCTACAGACTCAAATCGGAGTTCATTTGGCTGATCTCTAAAACGGCATCTATTTTTTCAAGATTATAGATAGTAAAGGTAAAAATAATTATTGCGTTATGTTGACTATGCACTTCGGCCCCCTCTCGATGACGTCCGAAATTCGCCACTGAGTTTAATTGAAAACTCGACGATGAAAACCTTTGGTGGAGAAAAGAAAGAAACAACCACATTTTATTCACGTAGTACAGTATATACCTCAATTTCGTCGTTATCGTCAATAAATAAATTATAACAATTTTGATAACAAATATTTGTATATAATACAGTGTGTCATCTTAGTATAATAATAGCTCAATCGATGTACTGTAGACACACTGAAGGTTATATAAAGAAAATAATGTAACATATTCAGAAATTCTGTGAAATTGAGATAACACATAGACAGCCTATGATCAATGCGCATGATATCGTAATAAGATTACTGGCTTTCAATGTAAAAAACACAACCCATATCTGTATAATTGTAGTACCCGAATATTATACATAATATTATAATTATGAGCACTTCAAATTGTTTAATTTCACGGCACACAATAGGCTGTTGTCGACGATGTCATGTATTAAACAAATGCATTGTGATTTTAGGCTAAAGTGTTGTCCATGCTCAATATAGGCTATAGGCATATGTGCCGCACTTTCGTCTTGGTACACGTATCACACGTGACCTTGCAGCACCAATGGAAGATGCAATTGCAACGTTCTCTGGCGGTGTACAACTCCGACCTGTATCCCCTTCCACAGCACAGCAGATCACAGCCCTCTACGCCAATTGACGAGGCATTGCAAGGCCTGCCGTGGGTGCCAGTGTGTCCTATCGAAGGGTCCTTGGTGCAGAAGGTCGGCGACCTCTCGAAGTAAACCAAATCTTTCGGTTCGGGTGGTTTGTGGTTTGTGTTGATCGGAATCAAATTGAAGCGATTCTTGCTTCTGTTGATGGCCCCGTTGCCTGTGATGGATGAGTGAGTGAAAGACTAACGCCGGGTGTTTGAGACCTACCTTGTTCAACTTGAGATGCGCCATCAAATCGATCCTTGACAACTTTTCCAACCCGACCGAACATGGGCAACTTCATCCAGCAGGTTTTGACTGTGCAACTGCCTGACATCCCATGGCATTTGCACTCTTTGCTCATCTCACTACTCACTTGCTGTAAAAGAAAGCCGATAATTCTGTAATAAACTTAATATGATCATTTATTAATTGATGCAATATACAGGGTTTCAAGGAAGGGTGTCGGCGTGTCGTAAAACCAATGATTTGAATTATCATTCGAATACAAACTTCAAATAGGTTTCCAGTTGTCGGTTCTGTGTTAATTATCATAGACAAGCCAAGAGGTAACCTATACCAATCTTGTGTTATTAAAACTGACAGTATCGACCCATCAAATACTGGAAACACTTTCTTACGTCTATTCCAAAAGAAATTGGTGGAATCGCTAAAAATTGTGAACAAATTGTGAACAAATTGTGAACAAATTGTAGGCGCATTGAAATCATCAAATGCGCAATTACACTATTCAATAATATACCTGATCACACATTTCTTATAGTAAGTTTTTTTTTAATTACGCAAACAGTCTAAGATATTTGAAGTGCAGATGCACTTATTCAGGTTATGGTTTGTGCAATTTTTTTTTCTCGAATTAGATGACACAATATATCAGGATTACTTTGTGTTGGTTTGAGACAAATAATTAGAAGCGCCATCAATTGCCAAATTACAGAATTTGTCCACAAGCACCAGAAATTGAGTTGCTGAAATCGCCGATTGCCAGTAAAATGCATTGAGTTGCGTCCGTCTGAATATCCAGACGGCATTCTCTCTGCCTATAAAGGTATCAAACAAATTAAAAGCCCTTTGGGGGTCACTCTATGAACTACAGAAGACCCTCAAGCAACAGAAGGCAGCGACGGCACTTTATCACTGAGCATGATCATCATCTACAGCGAAGCGCAAGTCAAGTGCGGGTAATGAGGGCTGAACCTGGCCTCTGAAGTCAGCCCGCCTCATTTGCCATGGGTCAATGCATACCGTGTATGGAGAGGTGACGGCTGAAAGAGTCAGCACGCCGTATCCCCTTGCAACATCACAGATAGTGAGGCCCCCTTCCTTGAAATCGCACTGATTGTGCTGAATACTCATGGTATACATTGCCCCATCGGATCAGAAGCTCACAACTCGTAAATTTCCAATATAAGAGATAAATATCAGAAGGAACAAACGAGTTTGAGAGATACATCATACGCCAGAGATCGCTTGCCTAACGATTTGTTTTCAACGCAGCGCGTCTAATGATTCCATATCTCATGATTAATTGCTCCACTTGTCGCAAGATGTATTCATTAAAGGTTTTAAAAACACGCTGCAAATTGAAAAAAAATGAGTCTTTAGGATACGTAAATCATGACATGTGCTAAACACGTCATTCGATCTACGCGCTGACATCAAGTGACCCGTTTAGGTGGAGATGTCTGCTTTTGTTGGCTGACTGTACAAATGTGTATAGCATGGAATATTATTTTATTTCTAATTTTCTACTAGCATAAACACATGTTATGGTTCTATGCGAAAGAGATTCACAATTGCACCGCACACTGAGAAATGTTTACAGTGCTGTTTTAATTAGGCCTTTGATCTTTCCGACAGCAGTTTGCCTACGCAAGCCAACACAAGGATCACAAGGTTTTGCAACTTCTGAGGCCGGCGACTTATATTTGCTTTGCCCATAACTTGTTATGTGGATTTTAATTCTCTGTTTGCGTTTGTGATAAGTGTGTAGATTTAATTCACTTACTTCAACTGATGCCATGTTTCATTTTGATTGACAGTTTAATGATTGACGCGTCGATTAAGCGTGGCATGACAAAGAATTTGAGCATTCGAACATCTGCTAAAAATAAAATCAGTAGCTAATGACGCTTGTTGTGTCGCTGTTCTTCTTTCACCTTTTCATCAAGATGGATTCCTTGAACTTGATGACTGTCACGAAAATTCGACTTACAATTGCTTAAGAGTACCTCTTAATTACGTTAATTTAATTTGTTTCAAATCGTATAGCAACCTATGAAATGTCTAAGTAGCATTAATGCGTCTCAGCTCTGAATTTCTGTCTCCTTAATCCTAAATTTGATATTTTTTGACTTTATCTTAAATAATTGTATCCGTAACGTAAAATATATTATAATAATTTAACAAAACCGCAGAGACCCATGATAATTATATATACGATTATTAACCTAATTCTCAAATATCAATATCACTTAACCCCCAACATAGCCAAATAATGTGAACTCACTGTTCTGCCAGCTTCGCTATTGTGTAAATTCATGAGGCACTTCAAATCTCGTCCTTTCTCAGCAACGTCAATGAAGTCATGCGAGAACTTGCGTCCAAACTCGGCATTGTCACTGCAGCCACCCCACTCCCAATCTCTGGGCTGCACGCTGTTCGCCAATCGACGTGAGTGTCGGCCACAGGTACACGTGTAGATGCTGCCCTCGGCGCACGAACGAGCGATGCTATGCGCCAGTGCCGCGCTCATTATGGCGTAAATAAACGCGCATTCCCGGATTCCTGAAATCAGAAATCAAACAGACGTAATAATGTTCAAGAGAACAGCAGATGGTGGTCACACGGCTGTCATCGCGGCGACGAGTAATCATGCTTATTATTATGGAATCAATTCTAGGGAAACAATGAAAGAGTTTTTTCCATCGATTGAACACTGACAACTGGTTGTTTCCCTTCTTGTTGGTTGTGTGTGCAGTCTTTGATTTGAACGACGAGGAAGCGCTGGCAATAGCGGTTAAATGAATCGAAAATAGTGGTTATAATTGTGGCTTCATTTCGGGATATTTTGGGATCATGAGAATTATTGTAATAATTTTTGAGGATCTCATAGTCAGTGAACAATCCTTCTAATATGAAACATAATAATTATGAAAGAACATTTCAATTTTCTTTGCTTCTTCTCTCTTCTAGTTATGTTATGTTGATTTCGGTATCTCAAAATACATATTATAATATTTAAACACAATTATATATAAAATACATATCAACAGGTATGCACTTATAAGAATACGCTATTAAATAATTTCGACAATGGAAACAATACTGTCAAACCTGAATCATCCCCCAATTGAACATAGCACACAGCCGGTGTTCATTGCCTCCTTAAGTGCCATTTTATCTCGGTTAGCCACTCGATGGCGGAGTATCAACACATGTGTTTAATACTCTTCTGCTACATGGCACGGGGTCAGCCAATAAACACATTGGCCTTGTAGGATTCAATTCTAAGGTAAAACCTTTCTGGCTGTAATCACGGCCGCTTGACGACTTCCCCCCAAATGAAAGGCTACCAACGTATTCTTTCGATTAATTTATCGACAATTAAGTCAAGTTTTTGAAGAGAACGAAGCAAATTTATTGCTCCTTACTCGAGTTTTATCGGCCGCATTTGGTCGACCGCAATTCTTAGTTCAACTGCTGACCGAGGAATGGCGCTGCGTTTCGTCAAAATATTGTTTACAAATTAAAAATCGGAAATCCTACGTTCTAGGAAGTTATGTCATACGATTTTGGCGAATAGTTAAATCGAATAAGGGCAATAAAAACTGGACTCTAGAATATATAAATATTGAACACATTACATGGAACATACGCATATACATGTAATTACCGTATCCTCAATGCTGCTTAATAATTACACATGTGTAGCGTCCATGAAGTAAATCCATTTAATCAGATATTCACATAATATCCATATGATAATTACCTTTTCTTACAACCTTTCCGAATATGGAGCTCCCGTGGCTGGCGTCGTAGACGGGACAATTCCACCGCCGAGTGCTAAACTGCCTTTGGCATTCGTCCACAGCCATTCTCGCTGCCTTGGCGATGGCGATCGAAGTCCCAGGATTCCTGGTCACCAAGCGACGCTGCTTTCGGGTCAAGGGTTGCAGAGATGGGTTTATGAACAACGGTGTCTCTGGGTTCAAGAGGCTGTCACTCATGAAATGCTGCGTGTGAGCCAAGTTCCTATAGAAAAGTAGATTGTATTTGTTGTTCTGGTTGATTGTTTCGACGTCTTGCTTACAGTTTTAAGAATTTTTATTAGTGAAATTTAGAAATTGAAAATGCATAAAATCGCCACTTACCACCATTTGACGCCTCGCGTTCGTGATCTTTTGCCTCCTCCTTTCCCAGGGGTCACGACCTCCAACGTTGCCATGCCAACAAAAATCACCAACATTTGAAACATGTACAAATTCATGTCTGTTTTAATCCGTTTCAGTGTTAGAACGTCTGACGATATGTAAAAACAAGAATTTCACGTCATTCTGTGTCGGCACGATTCGCCTCACGAAAAAAAATTGAATTATTTCACAAAATATCCTCACAAAACGATCCCACGTCACACGTCAGTCAACCATCATATGGCCTCTGTGTTCTCTCGTGAAGAATTTATTTTATTCCAAATCCGAAATAGAGATCGGTGTAGGCACAGGATACACTAGTCAGGTGAAGATGATGCAGGTCTTGTTTAAATATAATTTTATAATTCTTGATCGTAAAGTTTAGCAATTGGTCCGCTTTCACCTACGGCGGGGGTTGGGGCAGGCGCTACTTGTGGCCTACCAAACAGAGCCCTCACTTTACGATCCCGTCTGGAACGGAGAATGTAGCACTGAGGTGAGAGCCACACTGAGACCCCCCGAGATCCGATCATAAATCCCATTCACTTTACACAGGTAACGCGACGGACACAGGAGAGCCATATAAAGCACCAAGTTCCGGTACTGAAAATCCGATGTTTTGTATTTTAATATTTCACACATCTGATGAATATGTCTTTTTATGGCAGCTCGGCTCAGCCCAACGACGACACATTTGGGAGATTTCTTACACAATAAAATTTCCAATTGCGCTGATCTTCAATCATGCGAAAGTAAAATGTACTTCGCGAAAAATATCCTTTGCTTTGAAGTTTCTGCGCTGCACCTCATGAATATTCATAACCCCTCACCATCCTCCACTCAGCGAAGAACCCGCCTTACCACCCTCGATCTCAACGCGAGAAAACTCCGAAAATATAACTTGATATTCATACAAATATAACCACCAAGCTCTATTCGTGTTTGCAACTTTATTGCATAGACTTGGTTTGTTCGGAGTGGGGTCAAGTTAACAGCATGTTTTGGGTCTCCTAATGAAGGGTTATCGTCGCTGGAGACATTAATCACAGCGCCGACCCTCACGAAGTCGCGGCTGGCAAAAGGCATGGCTGCGGTAGAGCCCGTCATGCAACGCTGGCCCTGAATAAGATGAAAGACGGAGATGAAGATGTATCGCTCATGACTCTCTATACAATCACACAGAGTTAGTATCTAATTGAAATCATTTATTTCAACGCCCAGTCTGTCATAAGTTAGGCCGCTGTAATTTCATCCCAACGTCTTTTCGTCCCTGCAAAAGAGTTCATGTCAAAATGTCAAAAGCAATGCATATTATGGGTTTTCTTTGATCTTTTGCAAAAAGTTATGAATTATGATTACACGAATTTATGAATTCATGATTGATTGATTGATTGATTGATTGATTGATTGATTGATTGATTGATTGCATTGCTTTGCATTGATTTGATTTGCTTTGCTTTGCTTTGCTTTGCTTTGCTTTGCTTTGCTTTGCTTTGCTTTGCTTTGCTTTGCTTTGCTTTGCTTTGCTTTGCTTTGCTTTGCTTTGCTTTCTATCTTGAATCATACTAATCGAGGATTTAAATTATGCATGCACATAATTATTTGATTAAATTCTTATTGAGAGTGCTTATTATCTTGCACTTCAACCAAACATCGCCTCCACAAACCCCTATAATCTCACCGACAAAGTGTCCAATAAAAGCCGTATCGCCATATGCTCACCTCTACATACCGCTCCCGTATAATTCGTGGGGGAGATAACCTTGGGCCATGTCCAACCAATTTACCAGGTGATAAAGCAGGGGAGGCCACATCGGGTGGGGATAGAACGCGTGCAATAACCCTGCCACGCTCTGTCGACCCGGGTCTTTGAAGCCCCGCATTGCTGTCTGCTTCTAATCGCACATCAATGACTGGGTGATGGCAACCCTCTTTCGCCATATCCCACACACCACGATGAGCGATCCTGTCTGGGAATTGGGTTTGCGAATGAGCTAGTGAAATCGCAATGTCATAAAGCGGAGTTATGGCTGAAGTCTGAAGATTTATTCACTGTGATCTATAGCTTTATTTTGTTCTGAAAATTAGCTGTGTGCATCATTGTTTTCATATGAGTTCATTGCTTATAATTATTGGTGATTATATAATTATTATTGCTTACTTTTTTTACTGTTGCAATTTTTATTTATGTGGATCCGGTGGGTCTGACGTTAAGGCTACATGTAAATTTTCCGTCTAACTTAAAAGCGACAGGGTCATCATCGATACATAGATATGGAGACTAGCTTCTTTGTATTAGTATACAAGATCTCCCCATTGTGAAAGATGTGTTAAAGCGGGTCCCCAAGCTGAGCCACTCGCAGTTCTGCTCGAAATAATAATTTATTTAATGAATTAATGATTATAAAATGAACGTTTATGTGATTATTATATAATTGAATGGACGAATAAAATGGTTACCATGGCAACGCTTGGCGCGTGAGGACCACTTTTCATAATCCAGATGGTCCAACGATTGTCGTCGTTATTCTGGAAATTTCCGGAAAAAGTTTCCATGGCAACTAATGAATGCCGATCATTCTTATGCATACCCGTATCCGATAACGTGAATGATCGAGGATTCAGGATGAGCGTCAGTTATATTTTGTGCTAGTAGCCTGTGGCATGTTTACGGTATGTGCTCTGCAGGTGGATATCGCGTCGTATTTTCAGGGTCATAATCCAATCTTAATAAGTTAACATGGGCACACGACAGACAGTTATGTCTAAACGATTATGTGTGTACGCGTTTGTGTGGATTCGAAGTTTACGACTCAGTTTCATATCCACAGACTATGTATCTTTTCCATGGACAATTAATGCACCTTTCATCGTTGCGACCGCTGTAGCCAGTCTCTTCCAACAGCCATGGAAAGTCGCTAATCATATTTCGTGGTTTTAATTGATTATACGAAATACCCTTCCTGGTTATTCCATTGCGAGTCAAGAGCATGTACAAGTTAGTACACCCAGTGAGAGTCCACGTATCTGCTAAGTTTCATCAGTATACATCAGTTTTGTGTGCTTGTGGAGGAGGTATGAGTATGGTCCTACCTCGATAGCAATTTGATATTACGGTAGGGAAAATAATTATAAATTTATACCAGCCATATAAAGTAAAACTTAGCCATATTTCCATAGAACTAACAATAGAGAAGCTCAGCTCATAAAGTAAAAACGCTACAGCGAGTAGTGAATAAAAAGAAACATTTTTGTAACGTATTTTATCCGTATTCTTCTAGACGGTAACTGAGCTGAATTCATTTCTACTTCATGGGAGGGTCTTACTGTTTCTGAGCTCCGCCTCCTCGACTTGCAAAGGGCCTCCTTCGAGAGAGAGCGAGAAAGAAGTGAACGCGAGAAAAAAAAAAATCACATCGGCCTACAAGACGCAATAAATGATCTCGATGAGGAGACAAATTATGCGGGTTTTCTATGACTACTAACTGTTAATTAATATTTATATGTATTCTGGTAGTCTTATGTAGTAGTATTGGTAGTCTGAGTACTGATAAGGATGAGTAGAGAGAAAAACACGTACGATGTTTGTGAATCATACAAGCGATTAATTTTGTCCGCGCTGAGCGAAAACATCTGCCGGACAACAGGAAAATCGGTCTCTAGTGTCGAATCATCGTTTTAATAGAGCCAGAGGATGAATAATAGATAGAAGATGCGAGATATCGGAGGGAGATGTTTCGTCTCCAAGGACCAATCAAGAGGACTCACCCGCGACTGAGATGAGTCAGGGCGAAGGGTGACCCCTCAGCGAGTCCATCTGGTCGCGAGGTAAAAGCAAGCACGCATGCGCAGACGTGCAATTTAATCCGGGACTGTTGACTGAACGCGAGACAAGCAGCAAAATTGCCTTTTTAATCAAAGTTTCTTTTTGCAAGACTTTTAATTCAGCCAGTGACAGCTAGGCGGCGCCCAAGTCAAATCTGGGCAACGGGCGAACCAACAAAGCATCAAATGGTTCCGTTTACTCCCCGGACGCTTCTGGATCATCGGATACGTTAGCGACCACGTATAAACATTGCAAGGATCTTCCGGATATCGCCTCTATATTTTGCTGGATATTCTTACGCATCAAAGAAGAGAAAATATTCTGTTTTTGTGTGATATTTAACTCAATAAACAGGAAGCCCTTGAAGGGAAAGAATTAATAGCCTCGATCTAGAATTTAAAAATATTATAATTGTTTAATTTGGTTCCCGACATACAATGATGGATGGCTACAAAGTGCTTCTATAGGTAAGTCAAATTGATTATTAATTCCATGTAATTTCCCATACACAGATAGCATAACCAAATTATTTCAATATTTAAAAAATATGTATTATGAATATAAACTGAAAATCTTTTTCTTTTTCAGTTATAAGTCGGATTAAAGGTGTTGGATTGACTGTGTTTGAGACAACCATGAGCTCAGGTTGATGCAATGATTTTCCAGTACAACAGCGGAGGCATCATCGTCTTCTTTGCCACCTTCCTCTTGCGGTGTCCTCATCACTTTGTGGAAGTCCAGTGAGTATTTTTGCTCTATTCATCGAACACACTGTCCGATAAACGTTAATTCTGGAATTAAGGAGTTGGTTTTCAATGGGATAAATTACTTGAGGGTGCTCGAGTAGCAGTGAGTCGGAAATTGCATTCACAACTGCGCAGAGATACTCAGCGTTACGCAATTCACAATACTGCATGTATTTTAATTTTTCAGTGTGCATTCGCTTCAATCTCAAGCTGTTATAATTTGCATTGCACACTTAAGTCTTTTTTGAAGACCTACACACACACTGCTGTGTGGCATATTTTTAGGATTATGCAATCTAATAGAAACATTCATTATTGCATGTAGTATGTGCGATAAATTATTCCCTTTTACACAAATTATCATCGAAGAGGAAAGCAAACCACACACACTTGATCTTCTGTATCATATTTCCGTTATTTTATAGCAATCATACTGCGTGTAAATTATATGCTAATTGCATATCGATTAATAAATGTGCATCACACTTCTAGCAAATAAAAACTTATTCATTATACAAGTAAAAAAATAGCTTATCCAATCGTGTAAAAGTGTAATTTACATGCATTTCAATACAGGTTAGCATTATATCATTATATTAGTATTTTATTGTAATAATTAACATAATCTCGATACAAATGCCTCCGATGGGTTAAGAGCTCCCATTGGTGAGCGGGTGGGATACAGCCCTCCGTCAGAGCGGCCCTCGTAAGTCACGTGCCGTTCGAATTCCCAGGCAGCAGTTGCAATTAATGTTGTGCTCGGTTTTCATCAAGAAAGTCTTGCGCCTCGAGCACTCATCGCTCGACACCTTGTTTCGACAAAGAAACGGCATCTTGCTCTGATCGCAGTCTAAAAGCTGCTCCGCTTTGATGACTTGTGGTTCGAATTAGGCAGCTTTCGTTGAGCGAATCTACGGCCCTCGAAGGCCCTTTGAACGCATTGGTATTCTGCTATTGTCTGATGATTACATGACGACGAACTGCATCGTCATTTGTCCTGACTGCAAGAGGCCAGGATTTAGGAAAGAAACCCAAGTATGGTTGACGGGTCGCAAAACAAAAATTCAATTCGCTACCTCTGTTCTGTATATTATTAACGCAAACACCATTATCACACGAATTTACTTGCATCAGGTAAATAAATGCAATGGTATTAAAGTCTCCCGGAAAAAAAGCTCTGGCTCCATGGAGAATCAGTGTGCATGCCATTAATCGTATACGCAGCCACTGGAACCAGATTGGTGATAGGTGCTTCAAACACTTTCAATTACTGCTTGCTATGAAAAGGAAATTACTGTGACGAGTAGAATGGACCTCATTTCATCTCGTGTTACTTGGCTTAAGTGTTACACGGCAGATTATTAATAACATGCACTTTGTTGATTAGAATCATTGCACCGAATTTCTTGCATGGGTTATGCGTCTTTTCAACATCGCCATTCTGACATGTGTTGACTTCTCTTTCCGATTCTTGCGGTGTGTTTAGTGAAGTCTATAATACAAGTAATTAACCTGTAGTTTATAAACCATAAATCAATAAATATTCAATGTGGAAGTATATTAACAACAATTATTCAATTTATTTTGCGGTTATTTAACTGACTAATGTTCAATAATCGATGAGGTTGGTGTAGACCCCGGAGCCGCCGCCGATATGTACTAGCCGCCGCCGATTGAACGGTTAGCAAGCCGCCGCCGATTGGTGCCGTCGGCCAGCCGCTATCAGCCGACACTGTCATCAGCGGCTCTCAGCCGATTCAATCCAAATGTTTTACATTCAGTATTACAAAAAGTTATCATTTGTACAAGTCTTTATTTTGTTTATAGTATTGTTTATATACTTGCTATCTGAGCTATTCGTGGAAGTAGATTTTATTCAGTTTGCTTCATTAAAATTAATTTAATGATTTATACCATACTAGCTGTATGTATGCCCATATATATACTGGGGGTGTCTCAAAATATATCGAACTGACTTGGGTTAATGTAAAACATTCCCTCATGATTGAGTCGATCAATGGTTGCTAGCTACATGTATATTTCTGATAGGTCTATTTACCTAGTATCAATCCTACCTTTTTTGATTGATTGTACTATTATAACAGCACTGCCGAACCCTAAAACAATTTGTATTGGCTTTTCATGCCATTTTGTTCATAACACTGCTTGTCTACATGCATTGTTTTTGTCTGACTGAAAAATTAGTGGAATTTGATTATTTTATTTGCAATTGATTTCTCCTTTACTCCACATGCTAAACCTCTCGTTTTTAGAAGGAACCGTGCCTTGCAAAATGAAAATAGCACGAGTTGTACCATTGTTCAAAAAAGGTTCCCCGAAAGAAATTTGTAACTACAGACCCATTTCTCTCTTGCCTGTGTTCTAAACATTCTACTAGTCCACAAAAGATTGTACGATTACTTGTCGGTCAAAAATTTCCAATCTCCCATCATTTTGGCTTCCAACCAGGCAGAAACACAACCCAAGCCCTGGTATCAGTAGTCGACAGAATAAGCAGATCATTTGAGCAGGGCGAAGTCACCATAGGTGTTCTGCTTGACTTTCAAAAAACATTTGACACCATACAACATAAAATAATTCTCTCCAAGTTTTTGAGGCATGGAATCCGCGGCACCCCTCATCGTTGGTTCACTACTTATCGGGACGTCAACAAGGGGTAATTTTTAATGACTGTACCTCTAATAGCTGTACAGAGTTATTTGTTTGGTGGTGTCCCTCAGGGTTCCATCCTAGGTCCTTTATTGTTTTTGTTACATTAATGATGTCACTTCTGTGTCTGAACGTATACATTTTACTCTCTTCGCTGATCATAAAAACGGCGAATGTTTCATTCAAGATCCTGATGCAACAACTCATTTGGTTCGCCATCCTTTTTCCTCTTCCAACCTGTTCCTCCAATTGCTTCCTCTTCCCGCTGCATATATTACTTAGAAGTTCTTAGAACCCAGCTGAAATTGCAAACAAAGTGATAATGGTGATAATGATGTTCATGGAAGTTTATGAAACGCTCTAAATGTCTTGAACTTGAGTAAAGCAAGAGAGTGTAATTAAGTGGGACATTTATGGGATTTGGAAATCGTTCGATCTTAAAATCACCACATCAGTATAGTAGTACATGTAGATAGTACATGAGTATGTGCACTCGTTTGTATTAACTGCTGGCATCATTATACATATAGGATGATATAGCAACCATTGTCAAGCCACTTCAAGCCGCCGATCGCAATGCTGAGCCGATATCTCTGATTCTTAGAGCGGCTTAAGCAGCTAGCCGGTCATTTTTACTTCAGCCAGCCAATTTTGGCCAATTACAATCGGCTCCGGGGTCTAGGTTGGTGCCATCTTATTCCCTTGTACCATATTACAAACACATGCACCCTAAGTTCATCTCTCATTGCTGTTACTGGGCCTATAACATTGAAATGCACGTCAGGGCATTCGATAGAGATGTCTACTCCGACAGACGATTGTCTAGTCACGGTGGGGCAACAAAGAGGCGATCTGAGATGCCAGGAGCACAAATTTTACTCCTCTTGCCTCTCTAACAGTTTGTTATCATGGAGATTTCTGTGATTCTATACGCTTCAGTTGGGGAGCGAGGGCTATGATCTTCAAGAAAAATATGACTTTTCGAGTCATTAGGGCCTACAAAACAAATGGCGAAAAGTTCAAGTCACCAGTCTATTTGTGACCCGCCACGACGAAATCAGTCTAAAGTCGCACTGAGCGTAAGAGATAAGGATAAAACCGTCCAAGGCAAAAACATTTCAATTTTCGGGTTTCAGCGTACTCTGGTAGATCAACATCTTAACTTCAAAGTGCAACAACAATTATGTGCCTTTTTAATTACAAACTGGATAATTTCAATTTTAATTGACCCCTTGTTTGACCTGTAGTAAGTGTAGTCATGGTGAATTATTTTAACGTGAAAAAAGCGTTAATTAGTGATCGTTTCAAACGCTTAGTATGGGTACATACTTGTATGCGATTTTAATGTTTCAACGTAAGGAGCGGGAACAGAGTTTTCTAATAATACCATAACGATCACAAAAATCGGTTAGCCCCACTCAACTACATGTGTTGTGTACCAGACGGGAATGAACCATATCCTTCGGAGTTTTCAGCCCACAAAACTAGTTATTTTACTGCCTATAACACGCCGTGCATTGTGTGCTTCTGTCCATGGTAGCTTTATATACAACTGGATCACCCTGTATATAGAACACCTCGTGTCAACCGAGTCTGGGCGGCGTAGATCAGAGAAGGCAACGATTGCAAGTAGAAATTGTTTTCACCATCTCGATCCAGATCCAAGTTGTAACATTTGAAAACGATCGTCGTGTTAGTTTGGATCCCTACCACCCCGGCTGGGAAGATATTTGATCTGCCATGGAACATTGACCACTTTACCTTATTTTTATAAAGAAGCGACAAGCGAATTTCTCGAAACATCTCCCTTGGGACCTTCTGTTGTTGGTGCCCGGGAATGATCTTGAAATAAGTCTTCGGAAATTTGACATTCCAAACCCTACCGCGTGTCTTTTCGCTAAGTCTGTTGTAATAGTTGCACGTCACTTTTTCACTGAAATGTCCTTTGTTGTGTAAACGATCGTGCTGATGCAAGACAAAATCACGCTCACGAAATATCACCCCATGAAAGAATATAACCAGGCTCGCGGTTATACCATTGCAGCCCATCTCAAAACCTTATGTTTTTCCCATCAGGTGCCTCAGCAATGCCATCCTTCCCAAAGATCTCCCAAACCCCGCGCTGGACACCAGCAGCGTCTGTAGAACGATCCCTGACCTGACCGGTCCGCAGTACGCCTTGTGTCTCAAACATCCTGATGTGATGGAAGTCGCAGTTCAGGGCCTCAAGATGGCTATGGAGGAATGCCAGTTCCAGTTCAGGGAACATCGTTGGAACTGTACATCCATGACGAAGAAACACAACAGTCCGTACGGAAACAGACTGCTGCACAAAGGTTCATGGACGTTTCTCGCTACTGTTCTTTCTTTAGTGGAGCGTTTTCATGTTATCAAATTTTCAATATTCATGAGAATCAACAGAAAGCTGTGCTTCTTCGAGCCAAATTAAGCACACGAATATAACATTATATGTCTGATCAGTATTTCCTTTTCGAAATACTGACAGGACATATACCGTAGTCTTCAGGCGTCTATCAGGTTTATTTGAAATATTTCCGGACTTTTAGATCCAAGCTTATACATATATTTCTTTCAATATTATCAGAACATTGAGGTCCGATTGAGATTATATCAAACGCTTTGTTATGATCAAAACAACATTTGCATTGTCGTTGGCTTTCAGGGTACCGGGAGACCGCCTTCGCCTCGGCTATTTCCGCGGCAGGAATGTCAGCGCAGATCGCTCTTGCGTGCGCAATGGGAAATCTTCCAGCGTGCGGATGCAATCCCCGCATGGAGACGTCAACGCAGCAGTGGGTGTGGAAGGGTTGCCAACACAACGTCAGGTTCGGCGACTACTTCACGCGTAAATTCTGGGGTTCGAAGAAGGAGGCAACCAACGTGTATTCAGAGATGGATGTTCACAACAGCAGAGCGGGCAGAATGGTTGAGTATTTTTGTTAGATCTCACGCAATAAACATCAAAACAATGAGTGTCACTTTCATTGACCTCGCATACCATATTTCCTAAACTACTGGTGATTTACACCGCAGGGACCACAACCGGCTCATGTGGTTAATTTGGCCTACCGCATTCGGTCATGAAACGCCCTTTGATGTTCATAAGTTTATTTGCATTTCAACAAATTACCTTCTGTTTATGATGTAGCCGAAATTTTGCACGCAAGCATAGATTTCACACTGAATCATAACGCATATTTTGGCGGGCGGTGAAGCCATGTAACCATAACGCATTTTCTTCTTCTCTCAGATATGGCGGGAAAACGTGCGCTTGCACTGTAAATGCCATGGAATGTCAGGCAGCTGCGAAGTCAGAACGTGTTGGAAAGCGGCGTCATCTTTCCGTAAAGTTGGCTCAATCATCAAACAGAAATTTGAACAAGCTACAAAAGTATAAGATAATCGAATCAGTATAGAACCATTTGTCTAGTGATCTTTATCCATTTGCAGGTCGACACCGACAATTCATCCAAACGCTCGCGGCGTTTGAAAACAGCGCGACGACGGAAGCGACATATCGACAACACAGATCTCGTGTACTTTGAGAGATCTCCAAATTTCTGCGAACCTGACAAGACTCTCGATTCACCTGGAACTGTAGGAAGAGTATGCAACTCAAGTTCTTTGCACATCGACAGTTGTGACACCCTTTGCTGTGGTCGGGGCTACAATACAGTTAGACTTACAAAAATAGAGCGATGTCAGTGTAAGTTCCGCTGGTGTTGTGATGTCTTGTGTAAAAAGTGCTTAATGACGTCATGGGTAACTGTGTGTAAATAATGATGACGTCATTTGCTTTAAGTGCGCATAATTTGGTGACACCAAGAGGTAATGAGCGCTTAAAGTTATGACGTCACTCTACTTTGGCAATGTCTTGTTATTTTTTTGTGATGTTTAAGGAATACTTATCTGTGATCACATTCAGTTATGCAACATTTGATGGGTATTTTACTTTACTCTTTGTTCTACTATAATTATAAGCTCTGATTTTGTAGTTGGCTTAGTTATTTAATTATTTATTTTGCAAATGTGATTTAATGTTTCTTGCACAAATGTAATCAAGTCTATACAAATTTTGTCTTTAATCTTTTTAATTTTTTTTTTTTTTTATGCACTTTAACTTCTTTAGATTATATATAAGGGTAAATTTGCGTTTACAAAAATACCATCATATTTGACGCAGTTAGAGTACAAAAATTTATGTAGGCCTACTGCCTGAGAGTCTCATGTAATGTGTTTGAATAGATCCTAGCTTGGCTACTTCTCACCTGTAAATCTCAAAGTCCATGGCATTTCACGAATAAATTATTTACAAATTTGTTATTAAATTAGCATTTGTTCATAATATTTAATTGAAACTCGCGTTCGTGCATGGTGGGCGATAGTGTCGACGCACTCCCCTTGGACCATTCAAGTCTTGTCCAGGAGGAAAGAGGCACGTGCATTTAGTCGAGAATTATCCTGAAATTAATCAATTAACAATATTAAATTTTATTCAAGAGTCGGGATCGACAGTAAAAGCCGCATGTTCAATTGACCATTCAAACAGACCGGCACAGACCATACGTTATGAATTGTTTGTTTTAAAAAAATCAAATAAAACTAACAAGATTAGAGAGCACGAAATGCCTTTGTTCCCTGCGTGACATCAATTCACAACACACTGCGGTTCGAATCAACCAACATGAATTTTTTTAATATCAAAAATTGCATTCATCAAGCGAAGAACAACATTTTCAACAAATATGTACATATTTGTACAATTACCACAGCCGATTATTTTCACCCTAGAAGAGTGACGTTATGACGTTATTTCACCCAAGAAGAGGAACGTTATGACGTTATTTCACCCATGATGAGGGACGTTAGATGTCATTTACACGTGTAGATATCTTCTCGGACCGAACAGCGCTGGCATTTCACGTGGCAGCACCAGATCACTTGGCAGTGACACGGCTTGTCGACAATCCGCGTGTGTATGTTGTAACCTCGGCCGCAACACAAAATGTCACAGTTTTTATTCAGATCGCACACTCTTCCAGTCGTACCGTGACCGAACGCAGTCGGTTCGCAGTAATTAGGTGATTTCTCCAAGAAAACTAGATCGCCTTTCTTCGGATTACTTTGCACCGAGTTCTTCCGCCTTTTGGTCAGCTGACCTTTTCCTGTCGACTGATTGGCGGAGACAACGACCTTGACCGCGGAATCATATTTGCTCTTCAGGTCTGATCCAACCTCGTGGAAGTTGGCAAGCTGACGCCAGCACGTCTGTACCGTGCACGACCCAGAGACACCGTGACATTTGCATGTTTTGTTGATTCCATTTCGAACCACCTGAAATGAATCAATTTCAATAAAGAATTGTGTTTCTTCAATTCAAATAAAATATCAATAACTCAGACTATTCTTTATTTTACACAGGGGTCAAGTTTGATATGTGCTAATTAAGGTATGTGCATGATAAACTCATGATTAACAAATCCTAGAATTACAAAGGCTCCACAAATGTTACATAACATAAGTATGACTATTTTCATGTGTGAATGCCATGAGAGCAATTGAAGTATCTCCTTTAAGACTTTAAGAAGAAAAGAAAAGAAAAAGAAAAAAAAAAAAGACGGAGATATTTGAATATCCCGCTCGACCGTAGTTCGGAAACATTTTATAAGGGCGTGTGACATGAAGGGAATTCCCCGGAATACCCAACTGTGAACTTGATGGTCATTTGAAGGCTTTGACCACTTCGGGATGACCAACAAACTTTCAAGGAAGATTCGTGTCTATCATACCACTTGTGCACAGCCTCGCGGGAACTCCCTGCGACTGTTCTACTTCTGCCATTGGCCATATGACCATGAGGTGTTCTGTAAGACTACATCACATTTTGAGGTGAGAGAAATGAGATCACCCAGTTCCTGCAATCTGCATTACTTTATAAGGTTATAATTACGGAGAAATCTCGAGAGAGAACAGAGTAATAATCACTAGGCCTAATTAATCTGTGCAATCTATACAGTATTCAGTTGTTCCATGTGATAAGCATATTTGCCAACTATTAAATCTTCATAGAAAAACTGTATATCGCAATTAAATTTTCAGTAAAATCTGATCAAGAGATAATTCCTGCCATTGATGCTCTCAGCGTTTACTGTTTATGAATCTATCAATTTTTCTGGACTCATGTCATGAGTCATGATTGCTAATTACTTTTTCTAACTGTACTGTTTTTTTCAGACGTCTATGTTGTTCGTTCAAACAAACTTGAAGCATTTTTATGTGAAAATTATATGTTTGCTTCTCTGTATCCTGGATGAAAATACTAATCGTTTGCTTAAATGTTAATTTTATAAAAATGATATGAGGGGCTGCTGTCAGCATTTATAGATGCATGGAACCATGATCTTCGATCTCTTAATCATGTAAAACTATTATTATTACTATAGTCTCCTGTTCGTCAGTATATTTGAATAATTCTTCAAAAGATTCGTCAAAAGTTCGAAGTTGTGAAACAGCGAATGGCAGGATTTGCACAGCCATAATTCTATCATGACACCTTTACGACACTTATAGGACTTACTATCTTCATATTAGACCCGATGAAAACAATTCGCGGGCGTATCTATGTAAGAACTATATGGCCAATATATTTGCACACTTATTCAATCTTATTCACTTTCTATAAGAGCCGACATAATATTACTAACGAAAACTGTGTTATCAATATTTAAAGTGTAAAAGTTTTCTACCGTCAAATTATAGAATGATTAACCTGAAGTAGTTGAGGTGGTGATTGTGCCACATGCAGTAACCACGGCACATTCGTATCATCATTTACTGCATTATTTTGATGCAACATATTCATATTAAGAAAAGTAAGCTTACGGTGTGATATTTT
Organism: Capitella teleta; assembly: GCA_000328365.1. Lineage (NCBI taxonomy): Eukaryota > Metazoa > Annelida > Polychaeta > Capitellidae > Capitella > Capitella teleta. The sequence continues at coordinate 103,363 of KB309148.1, forward strand.
GAACCACTTAACGGTCGAAGTACTCGAACGTATTCTCGGACAAATGAGCAATAAGTTCTCACCAACTGCTAATCTTCATCTCAAGGGTGCTACAACCAAACATTTCGATGCTCTCTTCACTTTCTTGTGACCCTCGATCGACCGAGGCCAACAAATTAATCTTTTCCTTCTATTTTAACAATTTGTTTGTTTGTTTTCGTTTGCTTGTTTTATTCTTATAAGCGTTCATCCGTTGTATATGTGCATGTTGCTGCTTGAATTTCTAAAAAAGCACCAGCATATCGGGCCAGCATGGTGTTTTCCTATGAGCCATACTCAGAATAACAGTGTTTGTGGCTTCATAATATAATTATATTATAGTTCATATCATAAAAAAAAAATAGTTTTACATAAAATTGCACTTAAGGATCAAAATAATAGTTATAAGTCCATGATAATATTAATTACCAAATATTAGTTGATTGTGAATACAATTGTGAATACAATATTACTTATATTATTAATTTAAATTATCAATATTAATTTAATAATTTAACCGTTTGCTGAATTAACAAGAAACCGCAGACGCAATATATATATTGTGCCAACCAATAATATCTGAGTGCACAAACCCAATCTACACAGAGACCAAAGCCAACACGCTCAGCGTAGCATGAATTCCGTCACTTCCATTTATGATTCCATTCCGTCATAAATCATCCACATGGCGACCATAGCGCACCTTATGAGAACCTTGTGTATATATTCTATTGAAGTCGAATTTTTATGGCCCCAATTCAGACCAAAGTTGGTTTTCTCTCTAATTGAATCACGATATACGACGTCGTGGTTCGAATCTGTATATCTCACCCGAATGCCTACGTCACTATTGTGACTGTCTGCCGTCGCTTGCAAATCGAGGCTTTTGCGCATCCAGCGGAGGAAGCGCCTTGCAAACTTCATGCCATACTGGATGTTGTCTCCGCATCCTCCCCACAGCCACGCCTCTTTGTTCTTGGACGCCGAGAATGATTCGTCGCACGTGCATCTGTCCAATCGACCCTGTGCGCATGCGCGAGAGAAGGTATGCACGAGACTTGATGACGTCAAAGCGTGTAGGTAGGCAGTTTCCTTGTAACCTGCAACACAAAGAAAATTTTATACATATACAAAAACATATGATGCAGAAAACACATGGCTATAACACAGAACGTTCCCTGCGCCTTCACTGAGTGAGTACTATGGTTAAGCGAGTGGCATAACTCTGATAGGAAACTGTGTTTAGACACCAATAAACCGGGTTCTCCTCTACACAACCTTTGAAGTTCTTCTAGGGCTCTTTTAATAGCGTTGTCCTTATGATGTGCGAACTGGCGTCTAAATTTCCCCAGTGACGTCATATGAGAAACACAGAGTACCAGGAAACGAATTGTTAACTTTCGAGTGCTCACGACGAACCAAAACAGGAGTAGGAAACAAAACAAGGCGCTTGGGAAGTCTTGTGCTCCCGCACACGCGGTCAGATCATAAAGTGCCGCCAAGTGCTTGCTCCATCGCTTTGTTGTTGCTGTAGAAACGTCTGATCAAATACCACTCAAGTAGGAGTCACTTCAATGAACCCTAAATTGTCCATCTAACATAGAAACATACTCCGAGATGTCCATAAATGAAAACATTTGTTCTCTCTAGGGGCCCCACATATCATGATAATAATTATATAACATTTTATAAATCACCGATTCAAAATTACGCACCTTTATTGAGCATGTTTATCCTGGGTTTCCCCAAACTACAATTCCACCGATCAAACTTAAAGTTCGCTTGACACTCGACGACCGATAAACGCACGGAATCCAATAGAGTGCTACTGATCCCCAAACTGGAGAGACACATTTTCTTCTGAGCTGGGTGTAGCTTCAGTCTCAAGCAGATTTGCTGTGCTTGGTTGTATGTCATGGTCGGCGGTACGGTGACCATGAGAGAGGGGAGGTCATCCCAGGTCAAGTTGCCTTCCTCGCTGAAAACGTCCGTCACGATCGGCTCCTTTGCCGTTAATCTGAAAGAAAACGAAAAGTCGAATGGATTTATTATTGGAGCTTTGATAAGTGGCAACCGTGCAACGCGAGTTATATTCAATTTAATTTAAATTCACGTGTAGGAGTTTTGGGATTTATTTATTTAATTTTGGTTAGCTATTTTGATTAAACTTTAAAATATTGCCTACGTAAGTATTGCCTACGATTATTGTGGATTCCATGTCCACAACGATTACTCATTACTGAAGCAATCAATTTATATAATTCCATATGGTTTTACACAGTTTAAATCATGCAGACAGCCAAGTGAAGTTTCAATCATTCAATTTTCCCTGGCATTCATTATTATTTTTATGGATACAATTTTAGTAATTAAATATATAGAAAGAATTAAATTAATAGAAAGTAATTTTTATGGATACAATTCGAGAGTATATTGGAAACGTATTAGAGAAGTAAATATTAGAAGAATAAAATAAAAAGTTAAATTTATCAATGAACGACCAGAGTAACTGCACATACCCGAAGAATGACGCTGAACTTGGAAGAGCAACAAACGCGAGAGCGAAGGAGAGAAGTCTAAGAGACAGGTATCCGTCCATTGTACTGGCTTGCATGCTGAATAGTCCCTATCAACACCATGTCTGTCGACCACAGAGGAAGGATCTTAAGAGTCTATAGCTCCGCTGTCCGCCGAACGACGCCTGACTCATATCCTGTGTATAGGCTCACCGCTGGCAAATTGTCCTATCGCCAATGCAGCCTCCGTAAAAGGAATCGTTGATATAATAAAACTCAATTTTACGACTCGCAAAAGGCTGTGATAAATTTACACTGAAGGAATGATGCTTAAAGGCGGAGGCTAGAATGTGGAGACTATCAATGGCTTAACGAATGCTGCTAACTTTCCGCTTAGTAGAATTTGAGGGTAGGTTTACTTGAAGCCCATGTGAGAGAGATTGTGGGAAAGGGCTGTTGATACAGGAAACTCAGGCATCCAACTAATCAAAAGGAAGAAGAAAGGCTCGAGTTGCTGCCCTAAGGACACCTGGTCGACTTCACAAGGCGCTGATAGCATCCGAGAATGCAGAGACATTGTAGCAACATTGTAGCAACATTCTTATTTTAATCATTACATCATTGTCATTACAATTCCGTTATGGTTAAAGGGTGAACTTCAATCATTTTGTTGTAATAAAAATAATAGCAATAATTGTAACATTATAACCGATATGCGTCTGATCGAGAGAGAGTGTGTGTTTTGAAGTGACCATATCCTATCAGAAAATCCCACAGAGTCATATTACAAGTATTGTAGTAAATAGCAATAAAACGAGATATCGTATCGGTTATATCATCAAGGAGTTATTATACCTGGTTAAACTGCAATATCTAGTGCTGTACCCGAGTATCTTTACCCGAGGTGTGTTTACCATGATATCAGTTCTGTGGTTGATTTTAGGTCTACACCGTGTGTGCCCTTAAGCAACACCTCCTTCCCTACATATCACTTCCGGTTTGTGACGTCACGCGAAAATCTTGTACTTTCTGCGGCGTCACTTGTCGCAGCAATAAACGTTTCTTCGAAGAAGACGTTGAGTGCACCGGAAGTTCGAGTGTTGTCCGTGGGTAATTGGTGCTTGATTCATCCGTAGATCAATTGATGGCTCGTGCCGCTTACGATAACATCCCTTGTAGTGGGCAACAAACGTACACAAACAGGTGATTCAGATGAGACTATTCTCATGACTGTCCGGGAATGGCGGCGTAGTCACGTGGTGCGGGTTCTTAAAATAGTAGCACTCGACAATTCATGCGAGTGCAGCAGACAATTAATTGTTACTTGAACCAAATATTTCTTTCTCGGTTGTAGATAGTCAAATTTATGAATGTGGTAGTAGGCGGTGGTCGTAAATTAAGGTGCATATCAGAAATAACACGGATTTTATAAACGTCCTTGTTTCTGTCTTAATTTCGTCTGACTGACAGTGATTTCTCGAAATTCACAGAACTCGAACCTGAACGTTTTAATTGCGCATAAACATCAAGGAAGTTAATTAATGCAATTACTCTCATGAAATCACTCTGACTTTGTTTACGGTGTGTAAAATTGAACGTAATTCATGGTGTAGAATGCTTGCGTGAAACATTTATAAAGTACATGTTGAATGATGCATGCGTAGAAAAAGTATGAAGTTATCGTACAGATGCAGAGGCTTCTCTTCTGTCTCCTGTACGTCGTCGTACTAAGGTTCTCCTTCGGATTGTAGCATTCAGGGATGCTCTTCTTGTCTACGGACATACGGATGCACGATTGAATCGTATTTGCATTCATGTGGGGCGCAATTTTTGCTTCTACAACAACAGGTCCATGTGCTTCTATGATCACTGCCCTCGTTACTGAATATAATTGCATGTATTTTGGGTTGAGTCATCGCCTGGGGCCTTGCAATCTGAGAGTTGCTTAATTTGGCTTTCTGTACTTCAAGCATTGCAGCTCTCGGCCTTGTTGACTAAAATATGAATTAATTATCCCGAATTCGAAATTCGATTAGGAAGGAATGTCAAGTTGGGTCATGAGTCATGCTTCACTGGTTCCCTGGTCATATCTGTAATGACAGAGGCACACACCGATGACAGATGGTATCTCATTGGCTGCTATTAATAGTAACTTTTAGTCAACTGGTCGTATTCAGCAAATACTGTGAATTCATTTTCACTTACCTCGCCTTGTGAGCCATTTTGGGAATTCCGAGTGACGTCATGTGAAATCGAGTGAAATTGATGCACCAAATAGGGGTGAGTTTTCATAGGTGTGTGCCGGTGCTTCTTTTCAGTTGCGCCGGAGACCAGTGAAGGGTCATGCCAAAATATTGATTTGTATGAAATTTTCGCGTGATGCATTTTTTGTGTTTTTATAGCTCAAGCCTATATTAGCGGGACCAAGTATTCGCAGTCAAGCGTAGGGGCATGGTCAAAAATCCCTCAGTAATATTTCGCGTACATCCTATATTCGCTGTCGATCGTGACCGCGAATATATCAAAAGTTTCATGCGGCGCGATAATTTCCTTTTCTACAGTACATGTATGTAACAACCGAATGACACAATTGACTATCATAGTGGGTTTCGAAAAGAAAAAATAATAGGGAACTTTAACAATGGACAATCTTTAGATGTCAGCAATCGGCTTATTCCCTGATCTTACAAAGGCTTTTGATTGAGTATTTTAATGTAATGCTCTAGACCTCTCAAAAAGAGGCTATACCTCGATCATGACTTCATTTCAATCACAAATGAGGTTACCAATATTATAATCTTTTATGGTATTATATTATTATATATTATTATTATATTATTATATTATTATTATATATATTATGGCAAGTTAAAAAGACACGTATAGGGACAACGAATAAAGAACGGTTTTATTGCGAGAAGTCAGAGGTTTATATGCTAACATAAGAGTTAATCGAACAACAGACATGAGAGAACATCACTCCTGACCATGATCGAGAGTTTATCGTGCCGACACAAGGGAATAAAAAGTTCGTCAATTTATCAGTCATAATGGAAAATCATGTTTCATATATTGTACTTCCTATGATTAACCGGGGGCACCGGATAGCTCAGTGGGTTAAACCGCTGACTACAATCCAATGCCGACCGTGGGGGTCGAGGTCCCGGGTTCGAGACCCGATCAGACCATGGGCGTTATGATTGTGAATTATAATTGTAATTCGTTATAATTGTAATTCTTCGGTGACTCTGCAGTGCTGCCCAACTGCGTAACAAGGCCGGGCGCTGTGTACTACTGTCTATGGTGGTATGCAGGATAAAGAACCCTTGGGACTTATCGATAAGAGTAGAGGGAAACCCCGGTCCCGGGCCTTCTGTTCTGGCGCCCGTATCATCCGATCGGATTGGGTGGAGCCGTAAAACCCCATCACTCACTCACTCCCTATGATTAACGTGTACCGGCGTTATATGATATTGAACTCTTCTATCGTACATCCTGCATGGAATGAATTGAATATTGATATAATTCCATTTTATACTCATTTCACTTCTATACTTACATTCGTTGCAGACTCAAC
>KB309148.1:109618-121877 GCA_000328365.1 Capitella teleta
CAATCAGAGATATCGGCTCAGCATTGCGATCGGCGGCTAGCAGCTGCTTGAAGTGGCTTGGCATTGGGTGCTATGTCATCCTATATGTATAATGATGCCAGGAGTTAATACAAACAAGTGTACATACTCATGTACTCTCTACATGTACTACTATACTGATATGGTGATTTTAAAATCGAACGATTTCCAAATCCCATAAATGTCCCACTTAATTACACTCTCTTGCTTTACTCAAGTTCAAGACATTTAGGGCGTTTCATAAACTTCCATGAACATCATTATCACCATTATCACTTTGTTTGCAAATTCAGCTGGGTTCTAAGAACTTCTAAGTAATATATGCAGCGGGAAGAGGAAGCCATTAGAGGAACAGGTTGGAAGAGGAAAAAGGATGGCGAACCAAATGAGTTGTTGCATCAGGATCTTGAATGAAACATTCGCCGTTTTTGATGACTCAGATTGCAATTGTTAGGCTACCTCTGTGTTATATATATAGGGTAGAATAACATATGGTAGAATAGTTTATTGTAATGTATGAAAAATGTCAAAAATAAAACAAATTACGGCGAGTCAGATGTTAAGTCGCCTTAATTCTTCGTTCATAATAGTCATTACTGCGTCGACATTTGGAACAGAGATAAAAGCGTTAGTATGATCAGCGAAGAGAGTAAAATGTATACGTTCAGACACAGAAGTGACATCGTTAATGTAACAAAAACAATAAAGGACCTAGGATGGAACCCTGAGGGACACCACCAAAAAAATAACTCTGTACAGCCATTAGAGGTACAGTCATTAAAAATTACCCTTTGTTGACGTCCCGATAAGTAGTGAACCAACGATGAGGGGTGCCGCGGATTCCATGCCTCAAAAACTTGGAGAGAATTATTTTATGTTGTATGGTGTCAAATGTTTTTTGAAAGTCAAGCAGAACACCTATGGTGACTTCGCCCTGCTCAAATGATCTGCTTATTCTGTCGACTACTGATACCAGGGCTTGGGTTGTGTTTCTGCCTGGTTGGAAGCCAAAATGATGGGAGATTGGAAATTTTTGACCGACAAGTAATCGTACAATCTTTTTGTGGACTAGTAGAATGTTTAGAACACAGGCAAGAGAGAAATGGGTCTGTAGTTACAAATTTCTTTCGGGGAACCTTTTTTGAACAATGGTACAACTCGTGCTATTTTCATTTTGCAAGGCACGGTTCCTTCTAAAAACGAGAGGTTTAAGCATGTGGAGTAAAGGAGAAATCAATTGCAAATAAAATAATCAAATTCCATTAATTTTTCAGACAGACAAAAACAATGCATGTAGACAAGCAGTGTTATGAACAAAATGGCATGAAAAGCCAATACAAATTGTTTTAGGGTTCGGCAGTGCTGTTATAATAGTACAATCAATCAAAAAAGGTAGGATTAATACTAGGTAAATAGACCTATCAGAAATATACATGTAGCTAGCAACCATCGATCGACTCAATCACGAGGGAATGTTTTACATTAACCCAAGTCAGTCCGATATATTTTGAGACACCCCCAGTATATGTATGGCATACATACAGCTAGTATGGTATAAATCATTAAATTAATTTTAATGAAACAAACTGAATAAAATCTACTTCCACGAATAGCTCAGATAGCAAGTATATAAATAATACTATAAACAAAATAAAGACCTGTACAAATGATAACTTTTTGTAATACTGAATGTAAAACATTTGGATTGATTCGGCTGAGAGCCGCTGATGACAGTGTCGGCTGACAGCGGCTAGCCGACGGCACCAATCGGCGGCGGCTTGCTAACCGTCCAATCGGCGGCGGCTAGTACATATCGGCGGCGGCTCCGGGGTCTACTCTATATACATGTAGTCGCATTCAGAAATACATCAGAACGCCCTTCCAATGTAGACATACCTTCATCAATGTAACCATAATCGTATCGTATCATAACGTTTCATAAGTTTCCTATACAATTAAGGTGTCTGGGTTTCGCACCGCCTCTTGATTTTTTGGGTTTTATTTTTTTTTAACTTTGGGAGGTTACCGTGTCTGCCACTGTTTCCCCGGTATTGCAATTTTGGGAAGTGAAGCAGACCGGAGACGGAGTTGTGACGTCAGGAAGACTGGATCACGAATACCCACATGGTCCGGTGACACCGGACCTTATGGAACCAGCTGAGGGACATTCTTGAGAAGGTTGGACTTCCTTAACGCCAAATCGCTATTTCCAGCCTGGTGACCAGTCTTGATACACAATAAATATAATAATGTACACTGTGACCTGACCCTGACCTTGCGTTTGACCATTGGCCTAGTTTTGTGTTGACGTACAGTTAATAAATGTACACGTAAACTCCAAAATCGAAGCATGGGCTCCTAAGTCGAGAAGGATATATAATAGCATCAAGAAACCGTCGCCTAACCATGTCCGCACTTAGCACGCGACAATACAACCCAAATTCGATGGTTGAAGATGCTGTGGAAGGGAGGAATCGGTTCCAGATATCCGGAATCCGGATGCCTTTGTCTGATGTCGGTCCATTCCCGCACGCAGCATCCCAATTGCCGCCGATCGCTGTGCCTCTGTTAGACGTGTAACGTAAAGATCAAGACGGCAAATGATCGAGGCATGCATACAAATTACACATTCATGAAATGAAATCGACGTGTTTAATATTTGGGTAAATTTTAGGTGAAACCCAGTTTTTGTTGCTCTCTATACAAGACTGAAATTGACACGCATGTCGATTTCGAAGCCGCCACAATCCGCCTCTGAATCCTGTTTAACTACTCTTAAAATTTCAAAATATTATTTCCGCGATTGATCAAGTTATGGGTATTTTTGTTGCGTTGTGTATCTTTTGCTGTTCAATAGGCCTTTAACGAGTATTTTCAATGAGACTAGATCATTTTCCTTACAATTATGTAAAGTACATAAACACATATCTACAAATACATTATGCATCCAAAAAATTCCAAACAAATTGGCCCATGCTTTATACATGTACATTGTACACGTTCATGCATATAATTTCACGAAATCTGTAATTAATTTAGGGCCAAATGCAATATTAGAAACATGATTCTTATGCCTTACCAACTTAGTGATTACAAACACATAATTATATCAAACGTGTGTCAAGGCAACCCTCGATCACAACAAGACAATCATCGATCAGCCAAATGATCGGAAGTTTGAGCCAATATTCCTGAGGCGTTTCTGATGTGACATAAAGTGCCATCTTGAAGTCACAAAAACAAACCTCGCAACTTATTCAAGTACTCAAACCACTCAACCCCCAAGGCATCAAACCGATGCCAAAAGCAACCAACCCTTTGCCAAACGCCACAACACCACGCACCACCCAACATGCCGGAATTCAAGAGTAACTCTTTGTGGATGAAATCCTCCTTTCTCCTGCTCCATATCTCCCTCGGAAGCATCCTTACCCTCTTCACTGCGAGGGGATGGGGCACAGTTGGGCCAGGGCTACAACGTTGTGATGGTAACACATGTGGCACGTCCTGGTACACCATCACAGAGGCGTGCATGGTCATGGGCTACCTCAGCCTCCTGTGCGGAATCGTCCTCTGCCAGTGTGTAGTTCTTCTGGATGAAGTGGCCAAGATGAAAAAGGGGCTGAGCATTGCCTGGACTGTCTTCACACTTCTGGCTGGTGAGTGGGTTTTTGAGGGAGGTTTTAACTTGTAATATTAATATTATGTGTTATTATATAGGACTCTTCATCTTCGTGGGAGACGCTGCTTACATCGCTGAATTGCCAAACTCTTTCGCTATTAGCAATGCGTGGACCATGGTCACTGCGTTCGTCCTTTTTGTGGCCGGAGTTTTTGTCGCGTTGGATTTGGCGAAAGTTAAACCACCGAAATTCTTATCTAAATGAATAAAAACCCAAACTAATAATTGGCATAATGCATTGTTTGAAGCGATTGTTAGAATAAGGGTTTCTTAATTTATTTTTAAACTTTATTCACAAATAAAGATTTTTCAGAGCCAGGGTTTATTTACTGATCACTTTTGAGTTTTGACTCTATGCATCTTTCACTTAGGTCTACATGTACCACTACATGGCTTTACCCCATGGCAAACGACCTCTCAACCTTCACTAAATATAGAACAGTCGCCACGATTATCGACAGCATTATTGAGCAATAAGCATAATGTTATTATAATAGTTTGTGTATTCTTCTATGAAGAGGATACTCTACGCTGGGCAAAAATTCAGAAGTATAAATGCCATTTACATATTAATATCCTTGGGGTCTCATTTTCGCTGTTCAGCACACTCCACACCCATGGATGGCGTTATGCATTATTTCAGTTGGGTTGAAATAGATTATGACCAGATAATCAATAATAGAATATGAACAACATTCCTTTCAAATTTGGAAGCTTAACCATGGGAAAAATGCAAGTTAAACTGAAACGAATGAATGCATAGATATGGAGGTTAGTTTGTATATACCTGGTAAACCAGATCATTTGTTCGCACAATTATGGCAGATTATGGTTTTGACGAACCAAACCCTCTCACATTTTGCGCAATTTAATAACCTTTTAGCTAATTTGGGCTCAGTTTTATCTTTCCCGTATTCTTCTTCACATTATAGTATGAATTTTATGTCGGATAGCCATGTATTTTATATTTGTGCGATACTGCGAGTCGCTATGACCATTTTTTATGTTGAACAAATAAATTGTGTTTTGGGAGATGCTATTTTTGTCGTAATGTATGATGAGAATGCAGTTGAGCAAAACAAATAACGAACAAAAAATGAGAAAATTCATATCACGCTTTTGGAATTAATCAGGGTGAATCAGTGAGAAATGACACCGGTGCTTGAATACAGAGCTGTATTTGTTTTTTCAGTTGAAAAAAAAAAAAATTAAGGATGAGTTGGACCATAAAAAAAAATAACCACTTAATGAGAATGTTAGAGATGAAATGATAATATAAGATAGAAAATAATGAATGTAGCATAAAAAAATAAAACTAATAGAAATCTGAAACATGAAAACAACAAAATTCACAAGGAATATTCAAGGGATAATAAATTCAAAATTCATAGATTAAAACAAAATAAATTGCATTTTATTGTCGCCAACTATTCATAAAGAGCACCAGTGGGCGTGTCATTTAAAAAAAGTTGACATTTTACCCACATTTATAAAAATACTTAGGTAAGCCTAGACATCAACATTCGTATACCACTTCATGGAGCGTTCCATAGCACGTTTCCATTCAGCAAAATCTTCCAAATGTTTCTCCACTCTGTCGTTCTGAGGTACGAAGATTTTCTCACTGCCTCGTAACTTGATAAAATCTTCTTTACTTTCCCATACACCTTTAAAAGAATTGCACATCAGAATACGGGTTAATAGGCTGCTGACCAAAAGTACCAACTGCAAGGCCGGCAAGGAAAGCAGCTCCTAGCGATGTCATATCGCGGTGAGGAGATCGATCGAGATGACACTTGGTCATATCCGCCAACATTTGCATCAGAAAGTCATTGTTAGTCACACCGCCATCGCACCTACATGGTGTGAAGAATCAGATACACCTAATATTTGATGTGACATAATTACCGAATATTTGTAGTGAGTTTTGTACGTGTTTCGTTCAAAATAGTGCTATGGACTTGATAACCCCTGAAGGCCAATGCTTCTAGCACAGCACGCACAAAATGCGCTTTGGTTGTGGTTGGTTTTATTCCAATGAGAGTTGTGCAAGCAGAGTCGTCATTAATCGGAGCCTATCATTCCAAGAACATACAAAACATCTGATCCCTGATTAACTTCCAACTCACCTGAAGTCCTGAAAAAGCAGGAATGAAGTAAACTTTGTCAGAGCTCGGCACCGAGACAGCGATATCCGAAGTCTGGCTGACGTCATCAAAAAGACCTAAACAAAAGTTCACTACCGACACACACACCTAGAAAGAAGCAGGAACAAACCCAGATCTTTAGCCCACTCCAAGCAAACACCAGTGTCGGCAGTGATGCCCTCCGCTAAATACACAAGCTCTTCACCAATTTTCCAGCCAATCAGGGGATACAATCCTACGTTTAAAGACGAGAATGAATATCCTCAAGTTAAGCAACATGATGACACTCACCAGCAATGGAGGCATGGGGCTTAGAGCCTGTGTTGCAGTCAAAAAACGTTCCAGTACCCATCGTCAGTTTCATGTCTCCCTTCTTGAAGCAACACTGACTAAACATGGCCGCCTGCTGATCGGCCACAATTGCCGTGATTGGGATTTCAGACCCAAACAATCGCTCATCGCATTTGCCAAAGTGGCCACTGTGTAATGAAATACATGAAGCGGCGTTATATAATGCAGAGAGGAACACCTTTACCTGGTATCTTTTATGGGTGGAAGGATGTGGAGAGGAAGACTTAAAAGCAAGGAGATGATCGGACTCCATTCCATCTGGAAATCAAGCAATCAAATGTGAAAATAATAACTAATAAAGACTAAAAATACGTCTTACAAATAATTTTTCAATAATTCGTTTACAAAGTGGATTCCCAAAATGCAGCTCATGGGCCATATTGCTCAGCGGCCCTAACAAGAGCATGGCAGACTGGCTGGCAGCATCTGCTCATTGACTGGAAAGTAATCTTCTCACCTGGAAGGGATCATAGAAGGCAGTGGAGCTGGCACAGCTGTAATCAGTGAAGAAGGCTTTCTCTCCACTCAGTTTCCATAGCAACCAGGTATCAAGTGTTCCAAAATTAACTTTCTCATCTGCTATTCTCTTCCTTAGCTGAAAATTATAAATAAAAACCAGAGTCTTTTTCTTAATCTCTACAACTCGTATACCAACCTTTTCATCATGCATGATCTGATATTTCAGTCTAAAAATTACCTGAATTTTGTGTTAGCATAAAAAATATAAATCATTAATCATATGACTTACTTGGTTTGACTTATAACGAAGAACAGATGCCGCTAGGAAGCGTTTTATACGAGTGATCCAATAAAGAACACGACACGATTTATTGAAAACTGACATGAATAGAGATTCATTCCAAGATTTCACCATCGAGGAACAGCGCAAGTCTTGCCAAGTAATGAACGGATGGAACGGTTCTCCAGTGTCCCTGAGAGCAAAGAAAATTGGCGAGTGAATTATGGCAGCGGACTGCTTACTTGTCCCATGTAATGAAAGTGTTGCGCTGTGTAGTGATTCCCATGCAAGATATGTCACTTGCCGTCAGGAATGCATCTGCGTAGAAATGTTTTACAATTATGCAATATTATACAACTCAGTGAGTCTGTCAGCCAATAAGCATTACCTATTTGAGTGTCTAAACCATGCATAATGAATGCGTAGAAATGAACAATTAGCATTATGCACGCTCACCATTAACTTAAAGAGTGCAGACAAGAAGAAACTGATGCATAACGTTTTCAAAAACGTCATTGGACGTTATGATTTATTAAGCAACTCTGTGATTAGCAAATACGATGTGCAAAGTAGTTAAGTAGTAGGCCTAGATGGCAGAATAACGTGAAAATAGGTGAGTAGCGATGAGGTGAGATAAAGTACATCAAATGACCTACTCAACTTTCGACAGCTTCAGTTATGTTAGGAGGTATTTTTCATGGCATAATCCTGTTGATACACTTGGAGATCGATAACTACTGTTATATTGGAGATGGTCAAGTGATTCGTTTACCAATAACCTTCTTTAGCTTCGCTAAGAATTTTTTACTTTTGAATGGCTCTGCCATCTCCAATATAACCATAAACATCCAATCCTTGTGAATCAAAACCTATAATTCCTTCATGTGGTACATACATACCTCTGATAGCTTCGTGAATGACCGACTGAACTTGCTGCCAGAGAAGATCAGGATCCATCTCTGACCATCCTGGATGAGGATGCAGGACTTGGATCTGGAGAGATTTTTGAGAAATAAACAATTTGATAAGTTGCCAAAAGACTCAATTGAGAAGTGAATGGCTAAATAATAATAACTGGTGGGTCATAAGTTTATTCATCTGTAGACTGAGAACAGAATTCCGAATATCTCATGAATCATTCTCAGGCACATTTCACCCATGTTGATGGTATTCACAGTTTTGTCATTGATGATCCAACCTCAACAACATTTCTGTTCATTGTGGAAACAATCAACAGAAATGTGAGCATGAGAAGGAAGCAGAAGATATCATACGTAGAGACACAAAAAAATATTATGGTGAGCAGGAACAGAAGCCTCAGCAAATCACCAGAGACACCAAGCTATATTTTTCAAATACAAACACGTGGTGATTTCTAAGACAAAATTTCCAAAGATTAGCAACAACCAAAGGCGTAAGCTGTGGGAGAATATGATTGGACAGGTGGCTGTGAGAGACACCTGTCAACAATATCGAGTAAAATGTCATGGACAGAGAAAGATAGATGATCGTCATTGCCAATGCCCACGAGCCAGAAGTAACAATTCCTGTCTTTCTTTATAGCTTAATCTTTGTGAAAATTGTTGATATTGTAGTATTAGCACGATAAGAAACATATGAGCCACCCTGTATAATGTGTACACTAGCTAACATCTGGCAGGAAGCAGCCAATGTGCAGCCACAGTTAGGCAAAGCTCCCTCTCTGTGCGTCTCTATAATGTTGATAAACATAAGTGGTTTGTGACTGATAAAAACCTACAATTAACAAGTCCAAATAGCCTTTGTGATAAGAGGGTTATCTACAAAGCATAAGATTGTAACATTGTGAATTACAATCAGTACATCAGCTGAAACTTATATGAGGAAATATTTAGATTTACACTGCTTACACATCCATGTTCAGCCCTATAAGGAATAAAAACAAAACAAAATAAATAATTGAAGAAATATATAGGCCCTACAAACGCTGTTACACATCACAAACAGAGTTAAGATTCAATCAGGGATTAAACACATTACCTTCTCAGTACTTGCTCCAATAATACTAGCATTCCGATCGTAAACATGAGCGCGTAGCACAGTCGTTCCCACGTCCAGGGCGAGGACGAATTTCTTTGAATCCGACATATTTCCCTGCAAAAGAAATGATTACAATTGAATGACTGACAACAAAGCGATTGTTAAGAAG
The DNA here is from genome assembly GCA_000328365.1 of Capitella teleta. Lineage (NCBI taxonomy): Eukaryota > Metazoa > Annelida > Polychaeta > Capitellidae > Capitella > Capitella teleta. The sequence continues at coordinate 118,744 of KB309148.1, forward strand.
GTTAGATAAGATCAACCATTAGATAAGACAAGCTGAGAGAGAAAATAAAAGTGGAACGATGAACTGATAAAATTATTTGAGTTAGGAGATCCATGAGCGTGGGCCTCTGCAAGGTACTCATGTACTCTTGTAGTGAAATACATTTTAATATAGATGTACATGAGATCAAATTCCATGATCATGTATCATTTTACTTGACAGTCTATATTAGAGCCCTCTATGCGAGGTTATGAAATTTGGAGATTCGTAAGTGTGTGGGTACTTCATTTGTATTTTGCCAGGAAAAGGAGCAGGGCTGATCATAAAAACTGCATATGTATCTTTCATGAAAATCATATGCAAAACATTTAACACTCAATTGAGAAGGCAATAACTAGGTCATGTACCATTCAGTGTTACTCGCAATCATGTCAACAACAATTTTTAATATTACAGTTCGTTCTACTTATGCATGCAGGCTTACACATGCAGACAAATGTACGTCCCAAATTTCCTAAGTTTATTTCAAAAACTCTTACTAAATTCTTACTAAATAAGAGATTAAAATGATGAAAATTACATTTGAAAAGTTTAAGGGATGCAGAATTGATTATCAATAATCATTTCAAACCAATACTCCAATGACTAAAAACATAATTTTATTTTTATCACAATTGCAAAACCCAAAAGATCAGTTCCAGGGGAGAAAATAACCTGTCTGTGTTCATGTATAATTCCCTATGATGAAGTCTGAGTTAGCAAGGAAAAAGATGACAAATACTAAATAAAATGATATAAATGTACAGATCAGCTTATGATGAGAGCAGCTTCCCAGGTAAGAAGTCTGATTATCAATGTCAAATGAATTGACCCTGAGTTCTGAATAAAAGAGATAAACAATTAAGCTTTGAACAGTAGGCTGCATAAGCATATCAATTTGGAGATGTTATGCCATTTGTATAACCAGGCCTATATATTGGAAATGAAAACAATGTACAACAAGTTAAAAGCTTATTCTGTGAATGACATCTCTCCCTGTAGCCGCCATCCTCTATTTCACTGGTCAGCATTTGAGTTTCATGGTTTGTGGGAATGATACACAGAGACATAGCTTAATGCCACGCCATTAATTGTTACACCATAGTTTATACATCAGGCATAGGGACATGTCTATGATCATGTCAGGTCTACTTCAAATAGCATGTGATATGCAAGCTGCAGCATGAGTTGAGTTAGCTCTCAAAGGGTAGAGGTCATTCTGTGTGCACTATGCTGCTGCTTGGGGGTTAAATTCAAGTATGTGTTTATGTAAAATGCCATTCACCATACATAACGTACATGTTACATGCATGCATGGAATGGGGTCGATAGGTCAAATTCCCTTAAACATAAAAGCATAATGCCATATAAGTCCCTAACTCTAACCATAGCCCTAAAACTAATGCTTGAATTCTCGATTGTTGCCACTGAGCTACAGCTTAACCACATAAAAGAGATCGGCGGCAGTGGACGGTGACGAGCTACGTACAGCTCACGATGATCAGTATTAAATTTGCTGGATACTCTTGAGTCGTAGTTCAGCGACTACAATCAAGAATTCAGTCACAAGTCCATAACCATGACCCATGCGAATTCAAACTACTAAGCAATTGGCATAAAGAGTCCATCCCATATGCACGATTATCAATGATGATAAATAATGTAGAATAATCATTTATAATGCACTACTCGCCTACGAGGCTACGTACTGGGTCACAGGGTGGGATGGGAGCTAAGAGATACCAAACCAACATGCTACAGCGAGACGCCATGGATGATCATGGAGTGATGACTGATCGAGGCATGCAGTTTCACAGACCTCGCCCAATTAATCAATTAAATATGACTATCAATATGATGTCTGTGCTAGGGAGGTTACTAGGGGTAGCACAGAATGTGACAGATAAATCATATGTCAGCCATCATTATTATCATCATCATCATGCAAGTTAAGGCTAGGGGCGTAGGGCTAACCTGCTAACATGATAACATTAACAACTAAACAAGGGGATGCCGCTTTTGACATATTGATCCAGTCAAATAATTCATAATTGTTATTAGATTGGCCGATCATTGCGAGAGCTATGACAAGATAATAGAACTAGTAAAACAAAAATCAAGACACATAATCTATAATTATTACTGATATTTGAAGGGGGGTAAATTTGTGTCACGACATCTCCACAGTAGTCACATGATCACCAAGCCATGTGACATGTATTTATAGACTTTTTCTATATTTCCGATTGTGCGCGGATAAGAGCGTTATGAATCACTACGAGGTGCGTTATGATCTCACGGGGCTCAGGCAAAGAAGATTTAAAGCTTCTTTGGCTCATGTAATATAATTATATCATATATCAGGATCGCGAATGTTCTTGGTAAGTTTATACATGTATTGAATAGCCTACACTCCCTATAGTATGATCATGCATCACATTCCGACGCATACCACAGAGGTTTTTGGATTTTTTTTTTCTTTCAAATCTTGGCAACGACTTAATCCTTTATTAGTTCATTGGCATAATTTTCCTTTGATTCGACATCAACCTTTTAAATTTAAATAAACAATACAATATAAATAAAAGGCTCATGGAAGAAAGGCCAAGACATAAGTTTGCTTCGATATAGATCGACCTACAAGCAGTGGGCGTTTTTTTTTTTTTTTTTTTTTTTTTTTTTTTTTTCAAACTTCATGCATGCAGTAACATAAATAATAAAAACATGCAAACGCACGAGGCAATGCCTTTAAATTGACGGCGACAAGAGTAAAAACAGAAAGAAGAAAATAATGGCCAGTATATTAATAGGAATGAAGTGACAAAGGTTATCAGTGATAAAAACCTTGACATCGACAAGTCGATGTCCATGTACAGAATTGATCGACATTAAAATTGGCAAGTTTATCAACGTATAAAAATAAAGTCACTTTCTGTCGGGGGGTAAAATATTCCATAGTCTCAATGCGATTAAAATATGATGATTTAAAACATTCCGTGCGGACAGATTGTGCAGATAAAAATTTATCATTTGTAGAACGGAGGTCACGTGACGAGTTGTTAAAAACGATTTCAGAACTAAAATCTACGTGAATAAAACCATGTATATATTTCAGA
>KB309148.1:124299-138295 GCA_000328365.1 Capitella teleta
CCCTTTTCACTTCTTATATGTTTCTATAATGATGTTTTTTCAATATTGTTATTATTATTATTATTATTATTATTATTATTATTATTATTATTATTATTATTAAAATTATTATTATTATTATTATTATTATTATTATTATTATTATTATTATTATTATTATTATTATTATTATGCAAATAAAACATTTATGGGATGTCATATAGATGCGTCTATAGTGTGCTTATATCAGGTCTATTTTGCGATGTCAATTGATATTTCTTATTTCAGAGACCTTTGACAATCTCAAGATTCTTGCCTGGTGGAAATATTTATTTTCACAGTAGAACAACCAGTGTATCTTATCTAATTCAATATCAAGCTGAATATAAAAAAATATATATTGTCAGAAATCCGGTCACAAAAGTATTGCCTTCACTTTATGCTCAATGAAACGAAAAGCTTTAAAAAGCTTTAGAAGAAAATCAAAATTTCCAAGCACTTTTCATCATTTCTACAAAGTAATCGTCGTCATCAATGGAAGAACTAACTCCGACGTAGTAGTTCACGAAATCTTCCCTAGACACCTGTAAGAGATAATCATATTTGAATCCTGCTTATCGTGGCCCATGCCTTACCGTTCCATCTTCATCGCCTCCAAACTGCTGCAGCCAATACTGGAAAACTTCCTCTTCCGTCCATTCTCCGCTCTGGAACTTGGGATGGTAATCTGCACTGTAGACTCCCTTTAGATCGCAAACTGTTACTTCGCCGGTGCCACTGGCGTCAAGTTTGTCAAACGCTTGGTTGATGAGGTCCAGGCGAGATTCAGACAGTGGTGGCTGTGAGGTGAAATAATGTTGCATTTCAAGTTAGAAGGTCTACTCAGCACTCCGCTATGTATACAAAATACCAATAGATCGTCTCAACTGAGACGGTGTTAACGGAAGTACTTGGTAAACTAGTCTACTAGGCCTAATATATATATGATTATGTGGCATGTGATATTGTTCTACTTAATGTGCCTACTGTGTTAACAAGTTTGAACTGATCCCTGTAGTTACATGTGATGCAAGGGTCTCTTGCAGTATTTACGGTGTGTTTTCTTGTCTGTTATCGTAAACCGAGCATCTGGTTGGCTGAGAGGAACGTGCTGAGGTTTATTACATACAAGTAAACACTGCAGTTTCTATGCAGAGACATCGCTTATACGAACAATTAATTATAATGGTATGGCCTACAATGCAAGACTTTGTACTGTGCATTTTATCGTATGTAACTCCTATCGCCAGATACACCATCGAGAATCAGCAATATTTATGCTTCAATTATTATTATGTGTAATTGTTCTCTTGTGTACAAAATGAGTCCATTAACAAAGAGAGTGAAAAAACACTGACCCGCAGAGCAATGAGGAACTCATCGAAACTGACCACTCCATTGCCCTCAATGTCCATTTCATTAAAGCACTCTTGTTTGGTCGCTGCGTCGGCTTCGATGCCATACTCATTAATAGCGTCGTCAAATTCGTAGAAATGCAGCTTCTTGTCTCCGTTTTGGTCAATGCGACGAAATAATCTGAATAGGTATATAGATAGTATTAGATACACATATGTACACGTAGGTAGGCTGTATTGGAAATTAGATATACATGTAAATATATAATCGCTTAAAACACTGTAATTGCATGGATTCAAATCTATAGGCCTGATCGATCAACATATTAATGCCAACACTGTTAACTCTGGTTCCTCCCAAATCACACGAGACTTGGTTATGTTTATCTTTACAACAATGCTGTAGCACACAAACTCCACTGTGAGACTTGCGAGATCTCGTCTCATCGCTCGTGCTGATCATCCGTGACCGAGACTTGGTCGTAACCAGTAGCCTGAACCAGAGTTCGGTTCAGGGAGGAAAACACGCCCCAAGTACCACCAGTCGCAATTAATCGATTCCATTTCGACTACCCAGACTTCACGAGAACAGCTGTACTAATGCAAATAAAATTATTGATTTGGATGCCTCAACATTGCACCAAAGCTTCCACACGGTTCATAACAAGTTATACCTGGTTACAGGACCCCCAAACGTGACATGTTAGCTCAAGCTAAGTTAGTTCCACAAGATGTAACCAACGATTATTCTGAATCCTCGGTTACACGACGCGGTGTCATTGGTGTCAATGCTCGGATTCCAATATACTCGACAGCATAATGATTCTTGTACAATGAGTGAGGAATATATTGAATTTTCCCGCTCTGTATGTATGGGGTCTGCAGGTTGCAGATTGAAATCGTGAGAAATGCAAAACCGCCCAAGAAAGTCAGTATTTCTTCATTTCCTCGCCACAGTAGATACTAATGAATGAATGAATTTTATTCACAATGAGTAAGGAAGAGATATAATATATGTAGACAGAGATTCTAGATCCGGAGCACGGGTCATTTTTAGGTTTCGTCAAGGGAGCCGATGAGACCGAACTGTATCCGAGCATTTCGGCTCGTATACTGCCGGGTTTAGCTCCAGTTAATGCTATTGCCACAATCAGTGTATCACTATGAGCAATCGCTCATACGATGACAATACTCCATCTTTCTGCCACCAGATAGCACAATTCGACTCCATATGTAATATGTCTCATGCTGTGGATTGTCATGTCGTGGATTTTCAGGCCACGAAATCCGAAATCCCTGCCATAGGCCTACTAGGTATCACGTATAGAGCTTTATATTGATTAATGGCGCACCAATTTATAGTCATACTCACACCCCGATTGTCTTGATGCCGGTGACCCCGCGTGACATGACCCCTGCCCTCAGCCTCTCCAGGGGCGTGCCCTCTTCCTTCAGGTGTTCATACTTGTCCTTTAAGGCTTCCTGTTGCTCCTCGGTTAACGACATTGTTGTACAGTGAATAGACGAATGATTATTCCGTAGACTACCTGGTTACCGAAGCAGCGTTATCAGGTCAAGTACTTTGGTTCATTTTCAATGCTGGGGTGATAAGGCGTTCTTAGCTTTCGATCACTCAAATAAAACATGTTTGTACGCATGCATGTTGTTGACAGATTCAACATTTCTGTGCTGGTGTGATTATATAAGATATATATCAACTGTCACCAATATACTAGTAAATAATATTACATTGTGGTAAACATATAGCACTGAATTATATGCTCTTTTTATACACATGTACATCAAACTATTGATATGAGTGTACTATAGCAATATACATGGACAGCTTGGGGATGAGCCAAATACTACATTATACATATGTTGCGTACAGCAGTGGTAATCAGAAGGAAAGCAGCAGGCAAGACGACATTCGCCCTCTTTCACATATTTATCCATATTTGTGGCAACTGATGTTATTCCTTCTACCCACTCATGCCGAGAAACCTCTAGTGGATCCTTATGCTGCCTGCAAGAATGGGGAGAGCAGAAGGGCTTTCTTCATTTTATACAATTTCCCAAAGATCTTGGTTAAGTCTGGGCCAACCCAGTTGAAGTGAGCAGAGCTGAATGCTTTGCCAAGCACGTATGCATCGGTGGCCGCACTGGGAAGTGACTTCAGCAGCACTTCCTCAAATTCAGTTGATGATAGATCAAACTCATGATACCCACTTAGCAATAATCCATAGAGTTGACACTTGGAGAAGTCCACAGGAACAGGCCAGTCAATGATCACGTTCACGGGAACTAGCATCTCGAGAAGGATGCAAGGTACGAGGTCAATGGAGATGTGTAGCAACTTGTATAAATCACCGTTGAACACAAAATCTAGGCAAACACCAACTCTTGTTTGAACACAGCTCACAAACTTCAATTTTGATGGATGCTGTTCTTTGTATCTTGAGAGTGAACCGAAAGTTTCGCAATGAATTTAGCTGCGTAATGAAGGGCCGTCAGTCCATCTGTATCTCCGATGTCAACTCCATGGTCGATCGATAATCTGACGACATCTTCCTTTCAACTCACAAGGCGAAAATACTCCTTTTAGGCAAGAATTCTACGTATTATTTACCACTACATATAAATTCCTGAAAATACTAAGCTTTTTTTTGTCTCATGCACGAATAATATTATTATGATTTCACTGTGAGTTTATTTTTTTTTATTTTTTTATTTTTTTCTAAAAAAATAGTATATTATTTTTTTCTAAAAAAATAGTATACAAACAAGATTTAGGTGTTAGAAATTTGATGACCTCATTATCTACTTATTTAGTTAATACATTGTAAAATATGATTAAATTTTATTTGATCACCAATTCATTAAATGAGCCACATTTTTGATAATGCATTTTATGCATTAGGTCAACAATGTAAAACAATTACTTAATTAATGTTAATTTTGTTATATAATACCTTGATAAATAAAACGAGCAAAGTTTTTTTCTTGTGATTAACTGACTTCATGATTAACAATGTGATTCTTACCTGTGCATAGATGGCTTAATTCAAACTCCTCAATCATCAAACATATGAGAGCTGATGTTGAGATAGCAGTTCTAGGCAGGCAGAGTCTCAACAATTCATTTTTTTTTTTTCTAGTGGTCAAGTGGATATTCACAAAAGGCCTGCTGATCCTTGAAATCCCCAGCCATGTCTGAGATCGAGATAATAAAATGAAAATTGAAGTCAGAAAAACTAATGAAAGTTTGTTGATTAGCAAACTTACCGGCACTGATCATGGAGTCAAGCAAGAAGTTAAATCTCGGCACAGAACATTTCATTGAGGAGTGAGAATCAGAGACTGTCGCTTGTATCTCATTATCTGCCTGTTGGTGTTGCATATTCCATTTGGACAGTGTTCTGGAAGTTAGGATTAAAGCACCAATTGCGGGCGTTTATACTTCAAATCACACTCACCTCCTTTGAATTTGATGACCTGCTCACCTTTTCATGCCACGATAGTAGGGACGCATCAGAGGTTCAGAAAAAATGATAGGTTTTTTTGTCCCGCATTTACGATCAGCTGTTCATTGCCAATGTTATTGGATGTAAATTATATCAGCCGGAAATAAATTTTCTCATTAATCGGTGCGTTATGAATTTAGCGAAATTTGAGCGGCTTTTTCTGTGAGCGGTCAATCCATGCCAGAGTACAGTGTATCCCTGGTTCGCGGATCAAAATTGATTTTCTTGTACAGCCAACTCGAGAGCAATCATACTTTTGACAAACTTGGAAACTAATATCCAGAAGCCTTCTGGAGCGTGGAGTTGATCCAAGGGTTACAAACTGCCAAAACGATTGCAGGGTACATGTATCAACCACGCAAAATATATGCGTGACCGAACAAAAGAAACAAGGTCTGCTATGGATTGACCCCGTTCTAGATGCCTAAGAGTGAGAGCAAACCTACAAGACGGACAAATCCGGCGAGATCCGAACATTTCATTAAAATAGTGCTCACCCATACCTTGCTTTGGTCATCACATACTTCTTGAAGAATGGAAATGAACTCAATGTATTGTCGTGGTTGGCACACCCCCAATTTGTCGCCAAATGAACATTGATGGGATAAACAGAAGTCGGTAATATCTAAACGCCTCCTGTCTCCCCACAATAGTTGAGAGCTGATTCAGGGCTGTACCAACATCCCACAGGGCAGGGTTGAGAGTCTTATCGATAAATTTAGCCCAAATATTCTCTCTTGTACATGTATTATTGGCATGTGGGTCAGAAGACTGGGAATATCTGACCATGAAAATCGAACATTTTATTGTGAACCCTTGTCGATTGTTACCCCGATTAAACCAGGTTAATTTCATTCGTTTTCTCTGAAATTTCAGGAATTTGTGTGCAAGTGGTTTAACTTATCACACACCAAAATTCCACTTCCTGTCTCTCGGTTGTGAAGAGGACACTTTTTCCACCTCTGTTGGATCTATATTATCTGACGCGATCGCGTCCACTGGAGACGACGATGGCGTCTCTCAGCATTCAGGATTGGACGGTTTGGACCTCCGAAAGCGATCAGAGACTTTAATCTCCGTTCCTGAAGCCAGTTTCGGTCTGATATTGAAGAGATTAATAGGTTGTGGGTCTCTCTTGTTTCACGTGTTGTTAAAATGGCTGCTTTAAACCTGTCCTGGGTGTGTGCTCACAGGATTGGCGATCCTGTCTCTTAGCCATCACTTTTGGTCATCCAGTACAAAGTCAGTCGACGATGGAACCAGTTTCGGCAAATTGGCAATGTGCTGGGGGTAGGCAACGAATGGTTGAGACATTACACCTAGTTTATACGTTTTCACCTGATGAAATCTTCACACTTTCTGTTCTATTGCTTGATTTGTGATATTCTGTATGGATTCATTCAAATAGCTGGAGCCACTTTATAAACAACCTGCTCCTCTGTGAAAAGGATTTTTGTTCCCACAAGGATCAGTATTTTTATACTTCGGATACATGTATTATAATACACTATACTAATTAATAATAAATAAAATGCATTAGATGTAGATGAAAGAACAGAGAGGTGTAAAAATTTCACAATCTATTTTTCATAAGCCAACATTTTGCCATTCTGAAGCATAAATCTTTCAGCTTTATCCTGCTTTTGTGGTGTTGGGTTACAAATTAACAATAAGGAGTTTAAAAACCAAAGAGAACTTAAAATAATTGATTTTATTGCAAAGTTCATGCAATTTCTGAGTCAGTGAACAAATAAACGCCTGTTGACACAGCAGCATGCATAAAGCGCTCACTGTGGCCAATTTAAACTCTTCAATGATCATAAATAAAGAGAATTTGTTTCTGGGGATGAGGAAGAAAAAGAGAAGCAGAGAAAGAGGATTGGTGAGGGATTTGGAGACGGGATGAAATTTTCCTAATGCAAGCATCGCGATCATTCACTGCAAAGAAAAAGACCATCATCAATCAACATGTTCAATAACAACAAACTGCACTCAAATCAGCATTATACTTTCTCCTAAGAATTTGTATGTAATGTGTGTAACTTTCAAGCTTAATAAAGAGATTTTATTATCTCAATAGTTTGGTAGTTCCTGATTGCAACACACTAATGACCATATTCCACTTATATTAATTCCTGTAATAAACAAGAGCAGAGGAGCCGACAACTTGTGCACATTAAGTTATTGGGATAGTCTAACCTACAAAGAACAGGAGCTGATGAAAACAGCAAATATGTGCAACTGCAAAAAACCTTCAATACCCAGCTGCTAACACAATCATGGTGACCCTTGTTTAACTAAAATGAGTGCTGTGAAAATGACCTGTTCCACACTAAAATAAAATCAAGGTCATTAGTCCTGCACCCTCTTCAACAAATTCTCAGCTGAAATATTGTAAGACTTGTCCACAGACTCCTGACGACACTTTCACACAGAAAAATATCTGTTGAATACACACCACTTTCTCCTCGAGAAGTCCATGCTTGAAGTACATCATGTATGGCGTTTCTCCATCCCAATACAGCAAGGGGAGCATGGCATCTTCATGGTAACTCTCGCCCATGTGGGGCTCGTAATCGTCATAATTCGCAAGGACTTTTTTCACAAAAGCAGCTACATTCTTCTCAAATTCAGCAACATCATTAGGGTGGTTCTCCGTCAAATATGCCTTGACTCTGCACGGGAAATAATCCAAAAGATAATACATTTTTGACATTCATCGCGTGCTTTGGTACGTACTTTCCCATGTATTTCTTGATGTGCTTCATGTAATCTTTCTTGCCCATGGGTGCAGCAGTCAGTTTGTGGTTCATAACGATGTTTACGCCAGAAACCACACCTTCCTCACAACCCTCGTCACCACCCTCGGCTGAAGCGTTGCCCCCAATCAAGGCATCGTCGATTCCAACCTTCTCAGATTGCATCTGTGAATTATGAGGAAAATGTATGCCTATGATTTCAGAGGATGAGAATGCATCAATTAAATAAGTGTAATCAATAATTTCGTTGATTGAAAGTAGATAGCTAACTGAGCTTACATTAACAAGTTCAGTTCGGGCAAAGTCAACAAGTGCGTTATGAATTGTGATTTGTCCTCAGCTGATCTCATAGGAAATACGATAAATCCGAGTGATTAGCGAAATAGAGAACTATAAGCGAAATAGAGAATTATATAAGGATTTCAGAAGAGTAACAAGCCAATTTGCTTCCAATGCAGAACAAAATGTAGACCTACCTTGCCTTTGACTTTGTATACGACACCGTCGATGAGTTCCATAGGGAACGTATCGGCGAGCATCTCGTCGTCTGGAAAGAAATATACGGACGTGTAAAATACATCTGGGTGAATAATTCGGTTCAATAAATAAAGGGACGATTGAAATTTTATTTACTGGAGAAAATATCCTTGTAGATCCTCATGATGTCGGGATGTTTTTAGATATTCACTGACTCAAATGATCACTAATGCGATCACGATTGGCAGCAGGCGAAAAAGGCCGAATGGGGACGGAAACACCCGAAGCAAATCTAACTTCCGGTTAACACATTGAAGTTTATACTAGAGGCGTTCAATAATCTAATAGAAGTACTGAGTGGGTCAAAATTAGTCTATCTTTTCCATGTTCAAAACAAAACTTTTAAATTTGCTATAATTGACCAATACATCAGCATGCATTGGTGCATAATTGTTGTCACCAAACATACTTGAGGAAAAAAAAAACAAAGATTCGATCCAGATTGTATTATCCTATAGAATTCTTCTTTGCATGCATTCCTCCATCTCTTTTCCGCAGGCTTCCAAACGAGGTAGACCTACTAAGTCACTTCGGGTACTGGCTGGTCTTGCATTCGCACTGCATGCTCCCATGCATTTGACTCTCCCTTGAAACACAGGTACTCACTCTGTCTTTGATCTTGATATCTTCATTCCCCTCTTTATCAGCGCATGTCTCCAGATCTATAGTCTGCTTTATTTCCAAACGGGTGCACCACATGCATTATCCTCGATCGGGCATCATGCTCCCTAAGTCCACATGGGGATTGAGAAACATAACCTGAAAAAGACAAAATATTCAGATTAGAGAAATTCGAACATGATGGTTGAGAATTCAATATGTAAAAAGCTACGGGCATTGTTCTGCGATTATCATGGAATTTAAGCGCAGTAAATGTCATATAAGCGTTGTATGGAGCAAGCATTTATATTTAACACATTCACCGTCTTTTCACATTCAATGCTTGAGCACCAAAGACGTCTTTTGCAGATAAAGTCATAGACGTATACAAGAATCACTATTGCGTCATCTCCATAATTGTGGTAGACGTTGACTAAGTGCATTGTACAATTACAGAACACTTCCTCGTGCTATTCATCATACTCATCTTCGATATATTCAAAGTCAAAGTGAAAAGGAGTTTATTGGCACCAAAAAAATAATAAATAGATACAAATTTGATAACTTTAACAGATAATTAAATATAAATTGGCCAAAAAGGGCAGACCCCAGATGAAGTATGGGTCCTCATGTATGTACTATTACAGTTGTAATTTTCTCAATGTGTTTATAAATATGAATGCCAAACAAGTCAAATTATAATATAGAAAAGAAGAATGGATGATAAAAAAAAACCCCAGAAAGAGATGGGAGGAGAAGGAAGAGAGTTGGGAGGTAGGAGAGGAGAATAGAAGGTTAAAAGTCAGGACTCAATATTTGAAAGGAATTTACGTTTTAAGTTTTTTTTAATTCTGGAAATAGATGCATCGTCGGGAAGTATTAAAATTTTGTTTCTCAAGGCTGAATTCCAAATTTTAGGGCCATTGCACCAAATCAAATAAAATGAGCATGTCAAGCGCAACCTGGACAGTGAATACCAAGTGCCCTGTCTGATGGCAACGTTGTGGAGACTGTCGTTTTTCGTGAAAAAATCCTGAAAAGGAGACAGGAGATGTTTGCTGTGGTGTTTGTAGAAGATCATCAGTGTTTGTAATTGGTAGATTTGGTTAAGTTTGAGAATTGAATGCTGGGAAAATAAAAGGTCCGGGTGGGCGCGATAGTTAGAGTTTGTACAGATATGAAGCGCTTTCTTTTGGATGGTTATTAAAGTGGCTAGTTGAGATGGATATGTGGCCCCCCATATTTCAATGCAATATGATAGGTATGGATATATAAAGGCATTGTATAGAGTTATACAAGTTGTGGTATCAAATACTTTACAGGCTTTGCAAAGTATTCCTATTCCTTTGGATATTTTATTTTGAATATTATTTATATGCTCGGACCAGTTCAGTGTTTCGTTTAGAATAACCCAAAGAAAGCGAGTGGATGTGACTCTCAAAATTTCATGTTCATCAAGTATAATTGCTTTTGTGGATTGACAACATTTGTTTTTTGTTTTAAAAATAATGTAGTCTTTTTGTATAGTTAATTGATAGCTTATTGGCCTTCAGCCAAGTAGCAAGATTTGTTAGCTCAGCATTTATTACATCTACAGTAAAACCTCGATGTGTCGAAGTTCGTGGGGTCAGCTCAAATACTTCGACTCAAGGATACTTCGAGGAATAGATCGAGGCCGTTATGATATGACCGTTATGATTCCAAACCGTGCTCATAAACTATGAACAGTGATTTTATTTAACAAATATTTATCAACGTTTACGATGCCATGCCTTTCTTTGAATTTCTGCAGTCACCTAGTGGTAGCTTTGAATTCAGAATGACCCAGATTGGCAGCCAGTTTCAGAGCCTTAGCTTGGATGAAGGGTCCTGAGAGGGGAATCTTCTCTGCTCGAGCAGCCTTAAACCACGATGTTACGGCTTCCTCCACGTCTGGATATTCACAGAGGCGAGCTCTTTTTCGATCAGAACCGATCTCACAGTACTGTGTCTTTATCTTCTCCGCATTCTTCATCCACGTTGAAAGTGTGTTGGCAGGAATGCCGAACTTGTCTGCGATCGCTTTTTTCTTCAACACAGTGTGCAGTGTGTTCTCCACCTCGGACTTCTCTGCCTGGAACTTTGTCTCAAGCGTCTTCACGTCTAGCTTGCGTTTTGTAGCCATAGCGATGCTGATGAACTGATGATGCTGAAGACTGGTGGTCGCTAAATTTATACCGTTTCACATGGAGCACAAACACACATAACAAACACTATTACCCTTTGATATTAAAGCTGTCATAAAGTTTATAATAGATCTGAGGCTGGATTTCTTTAATTAACTCCAGCTTCGAATGCACGCGGTCTTTTGTCGGCAATACATTAAATATCATCACAAGCACACCAACAACAATGCCTTAGTCGAAATCCACGGTCTATTGATTTTAGAAGTCAGCCAAGATCTGGTCGCAGTCTTTTATTGGTCATTCAACAACAATGCCTTATAACTTAGTTGAGATCCACGGTCCGTTGATCTTTGGAGTTTGCCAATCACAGCTCTGGTCGCGGCTCATTTTTTTCGACTTCGAGCTACAGATCGAAAATATGTCTCGGGGACACAGAAAACACTTCGACACAAGGATCAATTCGAGAATGAGACGTTCGAGGGACGGGTGTTAATGCCAATAGTAAAGTATAGGAGAATCGTCGGGACTTCGAAAACACTTCGACACAGGGAGACATTCGAGGGACGGGTGTTCGACACATCGAGGTTTTACTGTATTAACGAATCAAGATCACGCCCTGAAATAAATACGTTAGTGTCATCCGCAAACAAGATAAAGAAGAGTAGGTTCAAGACGTTAGCCATATCATTAACATACAATAAAAAGAGCAGTGGACCCAGAATCGAACCCTGAGGTACCTCGTGAGAGATAGTTTGATTACTGGAGGAACCACTGAAAAAAAGCAATATTCAGTACAATAATCACAGAATTATACTTCTAGTGTTTACACAGCAGTTACTAATTGATTTTGTAACATTGCTTCAATAAACACAAATGAACGCAGCAAAGCAAAGGAGTTTTCTGTCATGGGGGTTACGCGCACTTCAAAGCAAGCAAATTAGTAAATAAGGGTGATTGGCACTTCTGTCACTACACATGCTAGTCTTTCTCATTTTTGCAATTGACAACACTTCAAGATAGCCCCTTTGAAGTTGCATGAAGCCGATTACTTTTGGCGCCACAAGTAATCCCTATCTTTGCTACTACATGAACATGATAATGACCATGGGTGCATTTCTTCTTACATCAGTGATGCGTCTTTTGTCAAGCGTTCAGTGGAAATTGAGAAAGTGAGCTTATTAGCGACTGAAACGAAGTTGACGCCGTCACCAAACTCTCAACTTTATAACTGTTAATCTCATCCTTTGATTTGCAAATTAGTGTGGTAATAGTTATGCCAACACAATGTCACCTCTTTAATCCAATGTATAATATGCTGGTGGTACTAGCTGGTAGCTGAGATGAAAGCAAGATTTTTTCAGTTTCTTGCTTGCACTTTTAATTGCGGGATGATGAACCTTAAATCGACCAATTCACAAGAGAACGACCTATCCTAAAATGTAAAATATATAACTATGCGTGCCTGTAAATAGAAATTAAAGAGCACTGACTTTTTGAGTAAATAAATGTTGCAGTGACCGGTATTGGCCCAAAACTGCCTTGGCAATGAATGTGTTGAAGTCTTGTC
The DNA here is from genome assembly GCA_000328365.1 of Capitella teleta. Lineage (NCBI taxonomy): Eukaryota > Metazoa > Annelida > Polychaeta > Capitellidae > Capitella > Capitella teleta. The sequence goes on from KB309148.1 coordinate 136,825, forward strand.
ACACGTGCGTATCTGCACTAATTTATCTAAATTATATCTAAATTATATATATATAGGGGCACCGAATAGCTCAATCGGTTTAACCGACTGACTACAATCCTATGCCGACCGTGGGGGTCGAGGTCCCGGGTTCGAGACCCGATCAGGCCACGGGCGTTATGATTGTGAATTATGATTGTTATAATTGTAATTCTTCGGTGACTCTGCAGTGCTGCCCAACTGCGTAACAAGGCCGGGTGCTGTGTACTACTGTCTATGGTGGTATGCAGGATAAAGAACCCTTGGGATTTATTGATAAGAGTAGGGGGAAACCCCGGTCCCGGGACTTCTGTTCTGGCGTCTATATCACCTGAACGGGTTGGGTAGAGCCGTAAAACCCCATCATGCACGCACGCACGCATCTAAATTATATAATGCATGCATGTACGGTGTAAAGTATAGCAAAACAACCGAGCTATACATCGCCATGAACAGCAGCAACACGTGATCACCATATACTGCACTAAATTGTCAGTTACATAACTGTTTCAAAGTTTGAGCGAGAAACATGTTCCTTTTCATCCCGCCGCATGGCGCTGATTCAATTTTTGCACTTATCATTGGTTACGACTGTTACACCATTGATTAATCTCTCGGATCTACTAATTAATTGTACTTTAAATTACTGCTAGTAGGCCTAATACATGTATATGTATTATTATCTATATATTTATATTACGACCTCACATTGACCATTGTTCACGACAGCAATGTCATGCATGTTTGTTTTATGATAACACAGTGGTGATTTGAAAACAACGATCCACTTTTTATAAATGTGTAAGTGTTCCCAAAACATCCCACATACATTGGGTGGTTTTTGGCTAGAGGAGCATCTTTCAAGTTTTCTAATCAGAAGTCAGTTATAGAAAATTAGCTAAACCATAAACAAACACATTGATTCCGCATTGATAAACATATACACACAAAGAAGAGAAAGCAGTGCAATGGAGAAAGCTACGATTGCATAACAGCTCAAAGGCGGGCACCGCAGGCTCTTTGTAATAAACATGCTGCAGAGATGTAGGCCTATACACTTTTAGGAATAATATTATTTAATGTGTATGATGATCCATTGGGCTACAACACAAGCGATCATCATAAATAATATATGCATGGTCCCACTTAATTTTATCATTATAATAATAGAAATATATTTTCAAAATGGCGATTTTAAAAAAGCCCGCAAAATCATGAGTGCTGGTTTGAGTTAAAATTGTGAATGGTGATAGATCTCGTACAATAGGACACACAAATATCATACCTTGTGCTTCTAGATGAATCAAGATGTTATAATGAATTCTTGTTGAAGATGAGAAAAGCTGACAGAGAAATCGCAGAGAAATCAACGATAAAATACAAAAGCTGTCCTTTGGCTTCTTGAACCAAACAGAAATGGGAAACAATGCGACAATCTCATGAGAGGGGAAAG